>CP092876.1:2689342-2737700 GCA_030710605.1 Cordylochernes scorpioides | reverse complement strand
AGGACTAACAATGAAGTTTGGAGAATGAAAGGGTACAATTTGGATTATAGATTAGTACTGCAAGGTAATAAGACCAAATCCAAATAAATTAATAGTGTGATGTTTCTGCAACAGCATTGTTGCCATTATCAAGCAAAAGAACAAATGAAAATTTTTGTCTGATGATGGTAACAATGCTGTTAAGGAAATGTCACACACTATTAATTTATTTGGGTTTGGTGTTGTTACCTTGTAGGAAGTTTAGAGAAGATTTAATGTATGTATGGCTACCTTCTAATGAAAGTAATCAAAAGGAAGTGTGAAAGCTTTTCCAGGTCATATACTCCAATAATTAATGGAAGATTATTTATTAACCATACTGAAGGGATACATCCTGAAGAAGTTTGAAGAAAGACGAAGGAAATATTGGTTTGATTACCTAATAGAATGGTCTGAAATTAGGAGATATGAAGATTCATATCTCCTAATTTCAGACCATTCTATTAGGTAATCAAACCAATATTTCCTTCGTCTTTCTGAGTGATAAGAGGTACAATTCAGATTAGAAATTCGAAACAAATGGTATCAAGATTAAATTCAAATTATTGAAATGCTTGTGACGTTTCAGTAACAACACTGTTACAGATATGTCATGAACATTTCAATAATTTGGTTTTGGTCTTTTGTTACTAAGATAGGAATTGTTCAGAACAGGGTGAAATGACATTCTGTGATGGCCAATCTCTGTATCGAAGATGGCAATAAGCGACGAAGATATCAAAACAACATACTTATTATATAGAGATACTAGCTCGTTTGAGGACAATGAGATGGCGGATGCACTAGCAAAGGAAGCCATCAAGTTGAGTCAAAAGAAAGAGCAATGCCAGTATTTACTGCTGATGCTTTGGCAAAATTCAAGATAACCCAACAAATATCAAGGAAAGGTCAAATATCTCTATATATATGTCATAATATATGCTCTTACAGGAATAATAAAGTAAATCTGCAGCCGACCAGAGAGAGAGAGACGTAGTCGATTCGAAGATAACTAACTTGCGACCCTTTGTTGACCACATTCCTGAGGGGGGCGTCAACACCTGGTGACTAATCTTTTGTTTGCCCTGCTTGTGTACACAGGGAAAAAACGGTCGTTCAGCAGATAACGTCTCACTCGCCACCTCTCTCTCTCTCGGCTGGCTGCCTGGATTTTTTGCTCTAACAACTCGTCGTGTGATTATTTCTCACCTCACCACATCATTTACCACTATATTGTCACATATATATAAAAGTCAATGTCTGTCTGTCTGTTTCGCGATAAACTCAAAACTACTGAACCTATTGGTACCAAATTTTGCATGTCGCTTTTTATAAACCTGAGGAAAATTTTCGGCTACATTTTGATTAGTATTTTTGGCTATTTCTTTTTTTCATTTGAAGAACTTTTTTTTACGCGGAGTAATCCGGAATGGAATGAATACCCAAATATGGCCATTTTTTATAAGCATCGGTGGTTCAGTGGTAGAATGCTCGCCTGCAACGCGGGCGGCCTGGGTATATATATAATACAATTTTTGCCATCACACACACTTTTTTCCTGTAGTTTATGTGTTACTTCTGTATTGCTATTCTATGGCACTTCTAATATTTATTATTGATGTACTTTCAGTATGAAGGAAATTGCAATCGGGGGAATTCTCGGGCGAAGCCGGGTCATACGTTTAGTGTGAAATAAATGTGGCTGAGAGAAGAATAACAAAAACAATCACAAGACTCAGTATGAAACATTACAAAGGAATGACAATACATCCAGATGGTACAAGAACCTACAGGACATGTAACAATTATCCTGGTGTGGAACTAACACCTACCTATATATTCTTATATCCAGCAATGGTCACAGCCTTGCAGAAAATTGACCCAGAACAGCAGTTTTACACACTCAAGATAGAGAACATTGCGACTGCAATGATAGAGATGCATGGAGACATCTGAAACACAAGGTAATAAGACCAAATCCAAATAAATAAATAGTGTGTGATAGGTGACTATTTATTTGGATTTGGTGTCTTATTACCTTGTGTTTATAATCTACTAGCTGAATGACCCGGGCAACGCCCGGGGTTTACCCGATTAAATGCTTTTATTCAAATACTATTCGTTACAATTATAAATTGGCGCCATAGATGTCACTCTTGTGAAACGTCCCGCCCCAAACCATCGGCCAGGAATCGAACCCGGGGCGCCCGCGTGGCAGGCGAGCATTCTACCACTGAACCAAAGGCAAACGGTGACAGAAGTGTCTCGCGCATTGGCGGCACCAAATGATGGGGGGGGGGGGGGGCAAAGGTGGCGTGATCGTAGCCGACCAATAGGAGGGCGCCGGCAAACCGCGACAGAGGCCATGACGCTCGTAACTGTATATAGAATAATCCAAATTGTGCCTTATCAGGAGACATCTGAAAGTTTTTCATTGAACATAACAACTAGCTTGTTGAAGGGTTTCTAATGGACTGCAGATGCCAACACAGGGTCCCAACTGCCAACAATTCTACCTCCGTAGCAGGCTACAATGTCTGGCTGTATAACTACAACATCAAAGATTGGATGTAGTAACAATGAGGGCGGTGTGTACAATGGACTGCGACACCAATAACATACCAACTGAGGTTCACCAGGAATTCCTCGTTCAAGAGCAATAATTACACATTCCACTTTTAGATAATAAAAAGGCATATATTGGATTTAATAAAAGATTTATTTTGCCAATATTTCGGCTGGCTGAATGCCAAACCTTTATCAAGGCATTACATTTTTTTGTATACACAAACAAATAAATCTTTTTAAATTACAAAACTATTTTAGAGGCGTAATATTCTTTTTAAAATAAAACAATTTCTACTGTCCTTACTGCAATGGAAAAATTAAAGGGAGGGCCTGGCTCATCAGTGGTGAACCCTCCCAGCGGTAGATTAAACTGGCAAAACCGCTGGGAGGGTTCACCACTGATGAGCCAGGCCCTCCCTTTAATTTTTCCATTGCAGTAAGGACAGTAGAAATTGTTTTATTTTAAAAAGAATATTACGCCTCTAAAATAGTTTTGTAATTTGATGACAGATGGCGCGCTAGTGCATCGTAAAATAAATCTTATATATGCCTGATAAGGCACAATTTGAATTATAGATTATAAACACAAGGTAATAAGACCAAATCCAAATAAATAAATAGTGTGTGACATTTCGGTAACAGAGTTGTTACCATCTTCAGACGAAAGTACTGAATGAGATATTTGGATTATTACCTTGTGTCCAATATATGCCTTTTATTATCTAACGAATTGAAAATGTACTTCTCTTATTTTCAAAACATTCCACTATATCCCCATCACAAAGAAGGTTCAGAGAGTTCTTTTCAAACAAAGCCAGACACATTCTTTCAGTGTATAGTGTGTGCGTGTGGCCACAGACATCAGTAAAATGTGGAGTCAAATGACCTTTTCTCAAGCGGCTGACATGTAGGAAGATGAGTCGTTGAGAGCTTTGCCTGCTTTTACTACCCTAGTTCTACAGAAAAACTGAGATGTTATGTTTATTTTGTTGTTGAAATTGATATGGCACAATTTGGATTATAAACACAAGGTAATAAGACCAAATCCAAATAAATAAATAGTGTGTGTGACGTTTCGGTAACAGCGTTATTACCATCTTCAGACAAAAGTACTGAATGTACTTTACTCATTCAGTACTTTTGTCTGAAGATGGTAACAACGCTGTTACCGAAATGTCACACACTATTTATTTATTTGGATTTGGGGGTTATTACCTTGTGTTTATAATCTATAATCCAAATTGTGCCTTATCGTGGCTGTACTCATCCTTAACAGACACCATCAACAAGCTCTACAGGATTGATACCCTGATATGATTATTGAGTGGAGATAAGAAAGAAGACTAGTCAAGTTTTATTTCTTCTAGAGTGATAAACACAATGCAGTGTTCTAATCTATAATTAAAGGGAGAGGTACCCCTCAAAGTATATGTAAATATGTAAATATTGTTAGAAAGTGAAAAAAGATGTTTATAAGACATGTAGTGTTTGATACACTTCTCTATCAAAACTGTTTAGAGCTGATGTTCCATTTACATGGTGATACTTTCTAACTATTAAGAAGTCAAACCTACGATAAGGCACAATTTGGATTATTAAAATATACAAGTATCAGAGTCATCGATCAATTCTGTCATCGTTTGCTTTTGTGAATGGAATAAATACCCAAATAAGGCCATTTCTTATAAGCATCGGTGGTTCATTGGTAGAATGCTCGCCTGCCACGCGGGCGATTCCTTGCCGATGCATTTTTTTTTTTTTTTTTTACAATTTTTAAAACTCATTTATATTATTCTATATACAAGTATCATGACCTCGGGCGAATCCGGGTCATTCTTCTAGTAGATTATAAACACAAGGTAATAAGACCAAATCCAAATATATAAATAGTGTGTGATGTTTAGGTAAAAACTTTGTCATCATCTTCAGACAAAAGTACTGAATGTCTTTTGTCTGAAGATGGTAACAACACTGTTACTAAAACGTCACACACTATTTATTTATTTGGATTTGGTCTTACTACCTTGTGTTTAAGTCCAACCTATATTAAATATATGTGAAATGGATAAATAAAATAGATTTAAGATACAATAAACTCCGCCTTTGCCGGTCCCAAGCCCAGATGAAAACAGAGGAGGGGGAGCAGTAACAAGCTCACTAAAAAAACTGGGTTCAGCTGGCCCAGCTGATAGTACCCTGTAAGGGCTCCTAATCCTGGAATACAGGATGAGCAGCGTTTGTACTCCATGTTAGGAGTGCTGCACATGGCGTCTGTTCCTCATATCAGAGGCAGCCATTTCTTTTGGAGCTAAGTCGGCCTACCACTGAGTAGTGCTCACAGTCTTAATGACAAAGACAGACGCATTCTACTTCACCCAGTCATGATGGTTGTCAAACAGACACCATCAAGGGTCACAACTTGATATCCTAATATGATTGAGTGGAGATAAGAAAGAAGAAGATAAAACACAACCTAGCAGATATTGATATACTCAGTGACACATTGCCATCAGTGATCTAAATAGTGTTTTTATAGTTAGGCTTGACTATGTTGTTTCTTAATTTTTTTTTATATTACATGAAAAAAAAAGGCATTAAAACATATTACAAAACTTTAGTCACTGAATAAATATTTTATTTACATATTTCTCTATCAAATAATTACATAGGTAAAAATGTGAATATGCTCATTAGGTTTTATGTGATGAGTATGAATTTTACCCTTAATAGGGTACAAATTTTTAAAAACCTGATAATCTGTAGAAAATATTTAAATATACTATTTTGTACAATATATGAATTAATAAATCTGATGTTATATTCTATCTATATGATAGTTTTTTTATATATTTAGTTGTTGTTTTTTTATTTTTATTTATCCAAAAGATAATTTTAAATATGAATATCAGTTTTGTTTTTTCATATTTTTAACTTTCAAAAATTCAGTGCCAAAAATTACCGATATGTAGGCCTTATAAATAATATTAAAGTACCTAATTTTGGTCAAGTTTTGAACAACGTTAGCATATAGGCTTATGTATTTTTTTAATTATTATTTTAGTACCAGATATTTTAAAAATAGTTTAAGAGATTATGTTAAAGTTGCATCATAAAGTTTATTTATTAAAAGTTTTTTTAAATATATATTTAAAAATCATGAAGATCAAAACAAGCCATTGAAATTGATAAGATTCCGGTTTCGCGGTGTTGAAAGCCAATGTATTAAAAATGTTCAAGGTACTATCATCTTTTATATATAAATATCGGACTAATAACATTTTTGTGACAAACTTTCAAAAACAAACTTACTTAAAATCGTGAATAAAAGGAAAGCAACCAAGTATGTATTTTTAAAAACAGCGACGTTAAAAACAACTTCCTGGGATTGGGCGACACAAAAGTGTTGCCGAATGTTTAATCCTCTTTAAATTAACGTCTCTGCATTTTTACCTCAATATTATTTGAGCTTTGGTATTCAATATTAGAAAAGGAAGAAAAAATATTAATTCATTTAATTTTTTTATATTTCAATTACTATAATTTTTTATTTAGAAATTATTTTTAAACTAAATTATCGAATCAGTGTTATGTAAATTAAAAATGTGTTATAGTAGTGAATTTTTTAAAATATTCCTTTTGCTTTTAAAAGAATAATCTTATTAACCAAATTGTGCTGTGGGTTAAATATTAACTTTTAAAGGTATTTTATCCCCACTAATCCCAATTTAATTTATACCTCAATTTGTTATTTTGAATCTTTATCAATTTTTTAAATTTTTTTTTTATGTAAATGCAATTTTTTACAAGTTACTACTTCTGTGATGATTAGCTAAATCTGCAAAAATAACTGTTAATTCTTGACATGAACTTTAGTAAACAATTAGTATCGGAATATTTTGAGCAAAGAGAGTAAATATAGGAAATAAGTTAGTTAAATTAAGAAAATGGCATCCTCTAATCGTGAAACTGAGCGTTGTTGATGTATTGTGCCAACCAAACAAAAAGCCCCCATTAATGAAAATAAAAAAGAAAGATATAATTGTTGATCATTCTGATAGGTGGCGCAATTTCCAAATGCCCGATTAGGAGCTGCCTTTTACTAAATTAATATATGTCATTATTTGCGGAGCAGTCTTGGTAGTGGCAAGTGGTAAGGACGCACACAAGGGGTAGAATCCAAGAGCAGGAAACCGTGATCTGGATAGGAAAGAGAAAGACCAAGAACAACCATGCATTATAATATTGTATATATCCTAAGAGAAGATTATATTTTAAATATCATTTTGAAAGGTACAACCATTCTTTGCTTGTAAATTGAGCATGAGTTATACCCTATTAGATATCAGGTAACCAAATGGAACTAAGACAAGTTCAAAATCCAAAAATGATCTAAATCCAATTTTTTTTACCATCCATAGCATATACAGTACACACTTGACTATGATATAAATGGAAATTTTGCTGAGAGGATATTGATCTAAAGAGACAAAGGTCGCCTCTCCTGTCTATTTTGATGGAGAGGCGGCCTTTGTCTCTTTAGACTGTGATAGTCACAGTGTGCAAGGATTTGCAGTTAATACTCTTTAAGAAGCATCACGTGTCTACACATCTAGAAAGTAGAATTTTTCACTTACAAGTTTCCAGTAACACATTTGATTACTTGCATTCACTAGTGAAGTTTTTACTTATGAAAAAATTAGGAGTCCAATAACCTAATTATTATTTTATTAAATCGTGCTTCAATATGAGTCTTTGAAGTAATATATACATTTATTAATAATATTTCACCATTCTAACTTGGATTAGCTTACTCATAGTCTGGTACTTTCAATTATATAGAGGTATTGAATCTGTGAATCTTGAGCTCTTTATGATAAAGGGAAGTAAAATATTGTTTAGAAAGAAACCATGAGAAGTTGAAGAAGAAAATTTGAAATTTGGAAATGTTTAACAACTTGGAAGATTTGTTCAGTAGTCAATGGTATCTTGTGGGGGGAGGAATGGTGACCTTGTTTGGTCATTTCAAAACCTAACTTCCAAGGTTACTTGTAGATTCATGACATCCAAACAGAGGCTATGTGTTGCTCCTAATTTGGGAAAACATTCTGGATTGTTAGTATCCTCACACATTATCAGTCAGTTCTGCTGTTGTTTCTTATCCCCTTGTGCAAAGATTACATAAATTCCACGAGTCCATGTTCCTTGAACTGTTTGATGATAAGCAGCGGCCTCTCCCAAAAGTCCTGTCAATCAACTGCAAGCCAAAATGTGTTCTTTAGTTGTGGGTGCCAAGCTACATACATTTTACATGTAAACAACTTATGGAAATTTCTCTGATACTTAAATTATCTGATACTTAATAAAAATAGACAACTTGGTTCAAGATAGTTTTCAATGTAACACACACGCCACCGGTTCTGCCCTCCCAAGAGAACAACAGTCTTTGATTTCCAGACTTAAGTCTGGTCATCTACGGACAATGACTTTCCAGAATGTTTGCAAGGTTTTCTCACTATGTACTAAGTGCAATTCTCAACCTGCAACCCCAAAACACATTGTTGACTGTATTGACTCATTCATTCATGTGCTATACTCTTCCCCGGCAGACACCATCAAAAGTCTCAAGCTTTACAAGCTTGATACCTTTTGATACCTTAATATGATTGAGTTGAGATAAGAAAGAAGACACACACACGCACAAAAAAAAAAGGCAAACACAAAACAATAATAAAAATGTTATTTTATTAAGAAGGAATTTCACAATGATATCTGGTTAGATAAATAAATAGAGAAATAAAAAAAGTGGGGATTCTTCAAATAGTAATTTGAAGAAAAAAATAACACAAATATCAATAATGAAAATAAAGAAATAAAAAAAATCTCTACTTAAGATTTTTCTCTTACAACTATTCCTCAACAGTTTATAAAACAAGGGCACAAAAAATGCTATAAAGAAATTATATATAGAAAACAATGAAAATTAAATATAAAGCCCATAATAAAATAAAGATAAACATAAAAAAAGTAAACATTAATAAAGAAAAGGGGTAAAAAGCATCAAAAATATATAACACAAAAAAAAAAAAGGCAAACAGAAAATAAAGAGTTAAAATAAAAGACAAATTTTACAATTAATATGCCCACCTAGAAAGTGTAAACACTTGAAACAAAAGAATAAACATGAAAAGAATTAAAAATAAACAAAATGGTAAAGTTTTCAGTTAATATCACTTAATAAAAAAGGTTATATAAAATTCAATCAAACTGCACTCACAAGGGTAGATTATTTAGGAAATTGCTTAGTAAAGAAATGAATGTAAAGAATGTGGTATAAGTCATATAATTTTTTTTTAATTATCCCTAGTATACATGGTACAAGCCACGATAATCATGGTGTGAGGTATTAAGCAACTGCTTACCATTTGTGGAAGTCAATTTTTTTTACCAAAAATTACAAAATATAGGTCATTTCCTAGAATTCTTTGAAATTACTACAACCATAGGATTAGATACAACTTGGATTATAGATTTAGAAACATATGGTAATAAGAAACCAAAAAAATTAATGAAATGTTTGTGACCTTTATTAACATCATCAGACAAAAATACTGAATACTTTTGTTTTGAATACTCAATACCTATGTCTTATGATGGTAACATCTCTGTTACAGAAACATCACAAACATTTCATATATCATAAAGATAGAGGCTGCCTGGTCGGCATTCATATTTCTTCAAATAAAAGACACTTCGGCCAGTAAATCTTTTTATTGTCTCGACAAAAATCTTTTGTCCTCGTCAGGAGCGAACAAAAATTAAAACATTAGGCAAAGATTTACTGGCCGAAGTGTCTTTTATTTGAAGTAACATTTCATAATTTGGATTTAATCATGTTACCATATGTTTCTATAACCAACAAAATACAATAAATAATCAATAACCATTGTTCAAAACACCAATCAATATATGTAAATTAATATTTTCCTATGACCACAGCCTAGCTTACCACCATCAGAAGGCTGATGAAGTAAAGAAGACAAATTCCAGGAAGATGAAAATATTTATCAGGCTTACCATCAACTAGAAAACTCTTTTTTTGTTCATGTAGAGCTTTTAAGTGTCCCTTTTTATCCCTAGTAAACATGGTACAAGCCATGATAATCATGGTGGGTAGAAGTTGGCGACAGCTTTTACTGTAAGCGCACCACATGTCTACACATGTGAAAAGCAGTTCAACTTTACACTTACAAATGTGCCAGAGCCCCATTTGGTTACTTGCACTCACTGGTGGGGTTGAACTTTTGCAAGAATCAGGGGCATTGGAGCATTTTTTTTTTAGTGTCCTATTTAAAAATACTGAGAACATTTTTGATTAATTAATCACTTTTTATCAAATTCTTATTTTTTCATTACTAACTTGAAACAACCATCTAACCTGAATTTATAGCAATTACAAGAGTTACAAAATTATATTCTATTTGCACACACACACTGTTTCAGTCTTTAAAATTCTTTACCCTATATATGTTCACCAGTCCAACTTCTTTAATTCAACACCTCAAGGGAGATCAGAATTTTTAGTTGAATTAAAGATGGTGTTGAATTATAGTCGGTTAAAATAAATAGGTTTGGATTTGACAAACTGTTGAATTAAAGTGTTTTTTTTTTTAAATTATTGTCCCAAGTACACGTGGTACAGGCCATGATAATCATGGTGGATAGAAGTTGGCGATAGCTTTACTGTAAGTGCACCACATATCTACACATGTGAAAAGCAGTTAGATTTTGCACTTACAAATGTGCCATAGACCAGTTTGGTTATTTGCACTTGGTGGTGGGGTTGGACTTTTGCAAGAATCAGGAGCCATTGGAGTATTTTTTATTTATTTATTTTTAAAAGTAAGTTTAGAATTATAGACGGTTGAATTGAAGCAAGTGTTGAATTAAAGAGTTTATATTGTATATATAAATTTATGACTAGATTATGTGAAAAATGGTGGTACTTGTGTCCGTGATGGATAAAGTTAACAACTGCTTTTATTGTAAAATGTACCAAATGTCTATACATTAGTAAAGTAGTTCTTAACTTTGGTACTTACAAGTGTGCCAGAGCCCCATTTGGTTACTTGCAGTTATTGGTGAAGTTGGATTTCTGCAAGAATTGGGGGAGGTGGGAACAGAGAAAAATTTCCAAATGCAGGATTCAATCCCAGGTTGTGAGTCTGTTGAAAATCTCAACAGTTTATACCACATCTCCACCAACCTCTATATAAACAAAGAGAAGAATTTATACACTCATGGACAAAACTTAAGAAAATAAAGTAAACACAAGGTAATAAGACCAAATCCAAATAAATAAATAGTGTGTAAATTTGGTCTTATTATCTTGTGTTTATAATCTATTATCCAAATTGTGCATTATCGAAGTAGAAAGTCTTTGATATCACCAGTCGTCTATTTTTTTTAAGAAGAAGACAGAATTAAATTTTGTTCACACTTGGTTATCTCATGTATCTTCAATAAAGGTCACTGTTATATCTTTCAGAGTTATTGTCTCAATACTGATATACATGCTAAAAGGTACAACTTCCTTAAGTTTTGTTCATGAGTGTATAAATTAAGTATAACACCAGTTTGATAATGTTAACACACAATTCTGTTATTAATTTTTTAAAATTATAAAATAGATTTAATAAGATAAAGATAGAGATTTGTTACTAGTTGAAATAGCTTTAATGTATATAGTATTAAGATATTGACAAGTTATAAAAAAGAAGGGTCTTAGTATAAAAAACTATTGTTACCAGCAACAATGCTGGAGAGATGCAAAGACAACTATGCACAGATCATCCTTTAATTGTTCCCATCATAAGAAAAAATAAGACCAAATCCAAATAAATTAATAGTGTGTGACATTTCGGTAACAGCATTGTTACCATCATCAGACAAAAGAATAAATGAGAAAAAATATCACAGCATTTTCTTAAATAGTTACCGTTATCAAGAAACAACTAGATAACAGTATTAAACACAAGGTAATAAGACCAAATCCAAATAAATAAATAGTGTGTGACGTTTCGGTAACAACGCTGTTACTGAAACGTCACACACTATTTGTTTATTTGGATTTTGTCTTATTACCTTGTGTTAATAATCTATATTCCAAATTGTGCCTAGTCGAACTGCTTTTCACCGTGTGCAGACATGTGGGGCGCTTACAGTAAAAGCAGTCGATAACTACCCACCATGATTATCATGGCCTGTACCACGTGTATTAGGGATAAGCAAAAAAAAAAAAAAAATTGTGCCTTATCACTGATAACAGTATTATTTAAGAACTCACTGTGATATTTTTTTTCTCATTTATTCTTCAGTCTGATGATGGTAACAACACTGTTATTGAAACATCACACACTATTAATATATTTGGATTTGGTCTTAAATTTCTTGTAGTTATAATCTATAATCCAAATTGTGCCTTATCATGTTCCCATCATAGTTCCTTGAACTAAACCTCTGGAACCCTTGGCAGAGCTGACTGCTATAGGGCATGACCCCAGGTGGCAGATAGGGGAACGACCTTCAGATATGAAGGCCAGCTGTGAAACAAGCAGAATAACTCTGACAAATAAGCAGTTGCGGACCAACAGCAGCATTGTTAGAAGAGGAGAAAGACCTCTTTAAAAATCCTGACTTCAACTGACCCAGTTAATAGACCTCAACAAAGATTCCTCTCCAAGGATACGGAGGAGCTGTCTGTACTCATGTTAGAGTCGGCAGCAAAGGCATCTGCTTCCATGTTAGGAATGGCCTCAAATTACAGGCAAAGTCAGACTTTCACCAAAGTGTGCCTGGATCATGGTGCCATGATCAACAAAAGCAGCACCCCTACACCCCATTCCAGCTCGAGGAGCATGAACTCATGGAATTTGTGTAATCTTTACACAAGGGGATAAGAAACAACAACATACCTCTGGAAGATTGAACAGCTAGAGAATACCATATCTAAGGAACAGAGTATAAAATTTTAATAAGGAAAACTTACTTTTTTTTTGGGGCAGAGAGAAATTTTCTTTGCCCCCCCTCAAAAAAAGCTTAGTTTTCCTTATTTGAATCATTTCTTAGTGTTCCCAGTCTTAATGACAAAGGCAGAAACATTCTACTTCACCCAGTCATGATGGTTGTTAAACAAGCTTTATACCCTAATATGATTGAATGGAGATAAGAAAGAAGAAGAAGAAGAATTTCTGGGTAATTTTTGCATGTATAAATAATAATAACAACGCTGTTACCAAAATGTCACACACTTTTAATTTATTTGGACTTTTCTTATACCTATTTCTATAGAAATTAATAAAAAATATTTTGTTAAGTCAGTAGTAAAGTATTTTTTTACTCGAAACTTGACTTTTTCTTTTATGGAGAGGTATTCAGTTGTTCACTAGGTTTCACCATATTGTCGCGATAAAAAAAAATATTTAAATAGTCTCAGTAAGTACTTTAATATTTATTTAATTAGTAACTCCGCCTTTGCCAGTCCCAAGCTCGAATGAAAAAGGAGGAGGGGGAGCAGTAACAAGCTCACTAAAAAACCTGGGTTCAGCTGGCCCGGCTGATAGTACCCTGTAAGGGCTCCTAATCCAGGGATACAGGATGAGCTGTGTACTCCATGTTAGGAGCGGCTGCACATGGCGTCTGTTCCTCATATCAGAGGCGGCCATTTCTTTTGGAGCTAAGTCGGCCTGCCACTGAGTAGTGCTCCCAGTCTTAATGACAAAGGCAGACACATTCTACTTCAAGTGTGGAGATAAGAAAGAAGAAGATTTGATTAGTTATATGAAAGATGTTAAATAAGGGTTATGATATACATGCGCCGAGTCGACTCAAGAGTTAAAGTGAGAGACGTAAACTGTTTTCTTCATGCTGCATGAGCCAGCACGTTCCATTCCACGTAGCGCCACTGTTGTCCTGTTGTTGTTGTTTCTTATCCTCATGTGTAAAGATTAAACGAATTCCATGAGTTCATGCTCCTCGAGCTGTTTTATGATAAGTAGCAGCCTCTCCTATAGGTCCTTTTTTTTTTAATTATTAATTTCATTATTCCTAGTACACATAGTACAGGCCATGATAATCATGGTGGGTAGAAGTTGGTGACTGCCTTCAATGTAAGTGCACCACATGTCTACACATTTGAAAAGCAGTTCGACTTTTGTGCATACAAATATGCCAGAGCCCCGTTAGGTTACTTGCACTCGCTGTTGGGGTTGGACTTTTGCAAAAATCGGGGTCATGTTTTATGATGAGCAACGGCCTCTCCCAAAGGTCCTGTTTAGTGCATCTAATGCAAGCCAAAATGTGTTCTGCAGATACCAAACTACATTTTGGGCAAGTGGGATAAATTTTGTTATTATTTTCTATCTGTGACTGTTGTCCCGATCGGTCATACCAGCCAAGTTAAGAGGGAAATACCAGGAAACTCTGTTCTCCCTACAATATTAACACTTATAAATAATCAAGTATTATTATCATCAATAGATAGATAAGAAAGTACAAAAAATTGACATTTGTTCAGAAAAACTTTTTTTTTTTTTAAACACCTATTTATACAGAAAAATAAGATAAAAAATAAAATAGGGAGAAAAAAAATCTTCCAATAAAACTCATTTCAAATATAAGAATGAAAATGTCTACATAACAAGTATTTAAAAAAAAAAAGTAAATTAAGAATGAATAGAAAAAGTATTAAAAAAATAAATAACAAAAGAAATAAAAAAAAAACACAAAATCTACTTTAAAAAATAAATACAAATTGAAGAGTAGCCAAAAATGTAAAGTATAACTAAAAAATAAAAAAAAAAGATTATAGAATTACATTAGAGGAAAAGAAAAAATTAAATAACCACCAAAAGATTCCTAAAATACACCCATACCTCGCTTTGCGTCGGGGTTACGTTCCAAAAAAACATGACACAAAGTGAAAATATGTGAAGGCGCAATCAAAAACAAAGGTGTTGCCATATTTTAGAAAAAAAAAAAAATTAAAGATTCGAATCCAAACCAACGCAACTTTGAAAATCTAACGACGCACAGTGAAAATTAAGCAGCGACGCAACTTCGAAAAAAACGCAAAACAAAATGACACAAAGCGAGGTATTGGTGTATCATTGAGTAAAAATGTATTTAGTATGATTGGGGTTAGAATAACACCAAATAATAACTAAAAGAGTATTAGACCTTAATAAATTAACCAATTATTTTAAAAATACAAGTTTCATTTCATATGTAAAAATATATTTTTAAAAATTTAAAATAGTTTAAAAAAATATATAAAGGAAAAAAAAACAGAATAATTCCTCATTTTGATCATAGATGGTGTTACAAAACGGTAAATATGCAAATAGGTCCAATCAAAAGTCATTATGCAACTTTGAGGAAATAGAATGTGAGATTAGAAAGGAAAAGAAAGAAATAGAGAGAGAGAAAAAGAAAGACCACAGAGAAGTAATAAAAAAGTAAAGTTTACTACAAAACTTTTTTTTTTCTTATAATTTGAAAAAAGAGACTGCATTTTTTTTTATCACAAAGTAGAAAAAAAGTGTAAAAAGCGAAAAAAAAAAAAGGGGGATAAGGATGGCACTGGGAGAATAAATCCTTTTGACTTTGGAAGCTCTCAGAGCTCATCTCTAATGTGATGGAGGCTATCTCCGAAGTTGGTAGCTTCGCTGCTGATGAAGGTGTCTTCATTGTCCGCAATCTCATCCGCTGATAGGCGGCCATCTTTGTTGTCATCCGTCCTCTCGAGTAGAAACTCCACCTCGCTCTGGACAATCTCCCTGCCATACAAACCCATCTTGTTGGCCACTTTCACGGATTCGTGGCTTATGAATATTAGGAAAGACAAAACTTCGGGATGAGAGAACAATTTATTTCAGGCAAGAACAAACTATGAATGGTAAACAAAAGATAAGCCACAAGGGAAATTTACAGAGTAGCAAAATATAAACATAAAAATGACCACTCTGTTAATAAAAATAATAAAATTAATAAATACATATCATGATATTTGAAGAAATGCTTGAAGTTTGCTTTTCAAACAATAGATTACTTTTATAAGCAAATGTATGGAAGTATAAGTGTGGAAACTTTTGTGAGATTAGGTGCTCTTCCAGAAACATTTTTATGTGAGACACTACACTCATGGACAAAATTTAAGGAGGTTGTACCTTTTAGCATGTATATCGGGATTTAGACAATAACTCTGAAAGATACACTCACGGACAAAACTTAAGAAAGTTGTACCTATTAGCATGTATATCAGGATTCAGACAATAACTCTGAAAGATACACTCATGGACAAAACTTAAGGAAGTTGTACCTTTTAGTATGTATATCGGGATTCAGACAATAGCTCTGAAAGATATTACAGAGACCTTTATTGAAGACACACGAGATAACCAGGTGTAAACAAAATTGACTCTGTCTCTTTAAAAAAAAAAATAGATGACTGGAGGCATCAAAGAATTTCTATTTTCTCCAGTTTTGTCCATGAGTTAAGACATGACATGATAGTTTCCTCATCCAGTACCTTTGTATGAAGAGGATAGTGTAATGGTGTTGATGAAACATCATGCCTAACTGACCAACCATCTTGTCACAGGACAATATTCTCAACTACTATCCAAATAATACATGACCAACATATTACAGTAGAACCTCCATGATAGGTCACTCACTCTAGAGGAGACCTCTTTATAAAGGACATTTTTACTCTTTAGCAACTCTCCGGTAAGAGGACACTTCTCTCGAAAGGACACTTTGGCTCTGCGATTAAGTGTCCTTTACAGGGAGGTTCTACTGTATTTAATTTTTTTTTTGCTTATCCCTAGTACACGTGATACAGGCCATGATAATCATGGTGGGTAGATAGCGAGTGCTTTTACTGTAAGCGCACCACATGTCTACACATGTGAAATGCAGTTCGACTTTGCATTTACAAATGTGCCAGAGCCCCGTTTTGGTTACTTGCACTCACTGGTGGGATTGGACTTTTGCAAGAATCGGGGGCCATTGGAGCATTTTTTTTTTTAAACAGAAAAAAGTGTCCAATGAGGGAATCGAACCTGGGTCGTAGTGGTCGAAAACCAAACGGTTTAACCAGCCTTCCACCGACCCCCCTGATTAGGTGATGTCCTTTACGTGGAATTTCTACTGTATTTAATTCATTACCCTATATCCAAACAAAGAAAGGAATGCCATTAAGACAGCAAAGGTAGAATTGTACTAGGTATATGTAAATATGGGTTTAGTCATACATGAAGCTTTTTGAATAACAGCATTGTGTGTGTGTGTTACCATTCTCAGGCACAAAAGTTTTTAACCCTCATCTAAACAAAGGAAGAAATGCTATCCAAGACAGCAGGAGTAGAATTGTACTAGGTATATATGGGAATTTAGCTATATATGAAAGTTTTTAAGTAACAGCATTGCTACCATCATCCTCAGACAAGAGTTATGAACCCTATCCAAACAAAGAAAGGAATGCTATTCTAGACAGCAGGAGTAGAATTGTACTAGGTGTATATGGGAATTTAGTTATAAATGAAGTTTTTAAGTAACAGCATTGCTACCATCATCCTCAGACAAGAGTTTTGAACCCTATCCAAACAAAGAAAGGAATGCTATTCTAGACAGCAGGAGTAGAATTGTACTAGGTGTATATGGGAATTTAGTTATAAATGAAGTTTTTAAGTAACAGCATTGCTACCATCATCCTCAGACAAGAGTTTTGAACCCTATCCAAACAAAGAAAGGAATGCTATTCTAGACAGCAGGAGTAGAATTGTACTAGGTGTATATGGGAATTTAGTTATAAATGAAGTTTTTAAGTAACAGCATTGCTACCATCATCCTCAGACAAGAGTTTTGAACCCTATCCAAACAAAGAAAGGAATGCTATTCTAGACAGCAGGAGTAGAATTGTACTAGGTGTATATGGGAATTTAGTTATAAATGAAGTTTTTAAGTAACAGCATTGCTACCATCATCCTCAGACAAGAGTTATGAACCCTATCCAAACAAAGAAAGGAATGCTATTCTAGACAGCAGGAGTAGAATTGTACTAGGTGTATATGGGAATTTAGTTATAAATGAAGTTTTTAAGTAACAGCATTGCTACCATCATCCTCAGACAAGAGTTTTGAACCCTATCCAAACAAAGAAAGGAATGCTATTCTAGACAGCAGGAGTAGAATTGTACTAGGTGTATATGGGAATTTAGTTATAAATGAAGTTTTTAAGTAACAGCATTGCTACCATCATCCTCAGACAAGAGTTTTGAACCCTATCCAAACAAAGAAAGGAATGCTATTCTAGACAGCAGGAGTAGAATTGTACTAGGTGTATATGGGAATTTAGTTATAAATGAAGTTTTTAAGTAACAGCATTGCTACCATCATCCTCAGACAAGAGTTATGAACCCTATCCAAACAAAGAAAGGAATGCTATTCTAGACAGCAGGAGTAGAATTGTACTAGGTGTATATGGGAATTTAGTTATAAATGAAGTTTTTAAGTAACAGCATTGCTACCATCATCCTCAGACAAGAGTTTTGAACCCTATCCAAACAAAGAAAGGAATGCTATTCTAGACAGCAGGAGTAGAATTGTACTAGGTGTATATGGGAATTTAGTTATAAATGAAGTTTTTAAGTAACAGCATTGCTACCATCATCCTCAGACAAGAGTTTTGAACCCTATCCAAACAAAGAAAGGAATGCTATTCTAGACAGCAGGAGTAGAATTGTACTAGGTGTATATGGGAATTTAGTTATAAATGAAGTTTTTAAGTAACAGCATTGCTACCATCATCCTCAGACAAGAGTTTTGAACCCTATCCAAACAAAGAAAGGAATGCTATTCTAGACAGCAGGAGTAGAATTGTACTAGGTGTATATGGGAATTTAGTTATAAATGAAGTTTTTAAGTAACAGCATTGCTACCATCATCCTCAGACAAGAGTTATGAACCCTATCCAAACAAAGAAAGGAATGCTATTCTAGACAGCAGGAGTAGAATTGTACTAGGTGTATATGGGAATTTAGTTATAAATGAAGTTTTTAAGTAACAGCATTGCTACCATCATCCTCAGACAAGAGTTATGAACCCTATCCAAACAAAGAAAGGAATGCTATTCTAGACAGCAGGAGTAGAATTGTACTAGGTGTATATGGGAATTTAGTTATAAATGAAGTTTTTAAGTAACAGCATTGCTACCATCATCCTCAGACAAGAGTTATGAACCCTATCCAAACAAAGAAAGGAATGCTATTCTAGACAGCAGGGGTAGAATTGTACTAGGTGATGTTTATATGGGTTATACATGAATTTTTAGAGTAACAGCCTTGAAACCATCCTCTTCAGACACAAGAGTTCTGAGCCCTATCCAAACTTGGAGACAGCAAGGGTGTAATTGTACTAGGTGTGTATGGGGGTTTAGTTATACATGAATTGATAAGGCACAATTTGGATTATAGATTATAAATTTGTCTTGATAGATTATGAATATTGTCTGAAGATGGTAACAATGCTGTTACCGAAACGTCACACACTATTTATATATTTGGATTTGGTCTTATTACCTTGTAGTTATATATGAAAGTTTTTGAGTAACAGTATTGCAACCATCTTCAGACACAAGAGTGTTGTTGTTTCTAATCCCTTTGTGTAAAAATTACACAAATACCATTAGTTCATGCTACCTGAGTTGTTGGATGATAAGCAGCAGCCTCTCCCAAAGATCCTGTTTAGTGCATCTAATGCAAGTCAAAATGTATTTTGGAGATGCAGGTGTCAAGCTACATTTTGGGCATATGAGGTAGATTTTGTTGTTAGTTTCAGACACAAAAGTTCTGAAACCTAGCCAAACTTCGAGACAGCAAAGGTGGATTTGTACCAGGTGTATGCGGGTTTAGTTATAAATGAAGTTTTTTGAGTAACAGCATTGCCACCATTCTCCTCAGAAACAAGAGCCCTGAGCCCTATCTAAGACAGCAAGTTGCTACTCACTCCTGGGAGGGTACCAGCCAGCCAATCACCTCCTCCTTGTTCAACTTTCCATCCCCATCTCTGTCCAGCTCCGCCTCAAAGCGATCCCTCTCAGTCACGTAGTTCTCTGAACCGGGCCTTAGTCCGGCCAGGAACTCTGTCAATGACAGGACACCGTCTTTGTCCTTGTCCTTCTTCCCCATGGCCTCCTCGTACAGAACCTGCAGACACATCACTTACATTACATTCAGTGTTAACACACAATACTCCCATGAAATGATAGTCAACAAATATATAACTGCATAAATACAAGGATGGTCATCTTTCTGTTTTATATAAATTCTACAAGGCTGCAGTCACCGTTTGGAAGAGATTAATAGAATTGCCAAATGCCGTGGTCCATTTGGATGAGGAAAGCGAAGACTAGAACGTGGCTGATTCAACACTCGCCTTTTCAGTGATATGCTAATCTTGACGTATGCACGGTGTGACCACTGGACATGTATCAGAACTGTAAGCTGTTGTTGGGTTCTGTGTTGCCTTGAGTACAGAAGCTCCATCTATGCTTCCTTTCTTCCTGTGGTCAATCTGTATAAGACCAGTGGTCTTAATAAAGGTGTGTGTGTAGTAATAAGAACAAATCACTATTTGTTAATTTAGACTTGATCTCAATTTTGCTATGGTCTCTCATGGGAGACATTACTGTACTAACACATCAACACTTTTAGAAAATTCAAGGTAGAAGGAGAAGAGGAAAAGTATAGTAACTTAAGATCTCAGCCAACAAGTGTTCTTCTTGCTAGAGATTGAGTTTGAAACTCTTCTTCTTCTTTCTTATCTCAAAGCCATGATAATCATGGTGGGTAGTTAGCGACTGCTTTTACTGTAAGCGCACGCACTTCAAGCGAGATTGAAACTGATTTATTACAACGTCCATATATGATTATATAAGGTTAAATACAGAATAAATATGGTTATATAATGATAAATGTATGAATAAATAGATAAAAATATAAAATAATTGATAAATATACATATATATACAAGTTGTCATTGGTGGCGCCCACCGCGGGAAAGACTCCGCCACTGTTCTTGAATGAGAGAGAGAGAGGTTTCTTGTGTTGTAAGCCGTGGAACCGACCTCAATTAAAGAGATGGATAAGCCAGTCCCTGGAAGGAAGTTTCCTCGGGTCATTTCCTGAGCAACCTACCTCCCTCATGTCCTCGTATTCCTCTGGGTTGGCAAACCTCCCGAACTCCTCCTGGTCCAGCTTGCCATCTTGGTCCAGGTCAGCTTTCTGGAAGAGCTCCTTCTCATTCTTGAACAGCTGGCTCACACACACCGGGGGTTTACCTGGTTGTACATATATATATATATATATAGAGAAATATATGTTCACTTATAGACACAAAATTTAAGAAAGTGGGGGTCATTGGAAGGATGGTCTAAACCATTAATTTTCGACCGCTACGACCCGGGTTCAATTCCGGCATTGGGGACTTTTTTCTGATAAAAAAAAAATGCTCTAATGGCCCCCAATTCTTGCAAAAGTCCAACACCAAAAGCGAGTGCAAGTAACCAAACGGGGCTCTGGCACATTTGTAAGTGCAAAGTTGAACTACTTTCACATGTGTAGACATGTGGTGCACTTACAGTAAAAGCAGTCGCCTACTTCTACCCACCATGATTATCATGTCCTGTACCACGTGTACTAGGGATAAGCAAAAAATAAAAATTTTAAGGAATAAAACTGAAAAGCCTATTTACAAGAGTATGTAGTTTGAATTAAA
Source organism: Cordylochernes scorpioides (assembly GCA_030710605.1). Taxonomy (NCBI): domain Eukaryota; kingdom Metazoa; phylum Arthropoda; class Arachnida; order Pseudoscorpiones; family Chernetidae; genus Cordylochernes; species Cordylochernes scorpioides. Next base: position 2,716,281 of record CP092876.1, on the reverse strand, counting down.
GGCACTTTATATACTATTAGTATATTTATATTATTTAAAAATGCTTATATTGGATCATATATTTTTATTTTCCAATATTTCATATGGCAACTCGCCAAACTTCTTCTGGGAACAAGATTGTTTTGAGAAATGCTCGCGTATCAATTTACGAGTATGTACAACTGCTAAAAAAATTAAAATATATATAATATGATCCAAAATTAGCATTTTTAAATAATGAATATATGGGTTGCTCAATTATATCAAACATATAATAATATATGTTTCGCAACTTTCAGTTGCACAATAAGGAGATGCCTTTTTCAAACATATATTTATATGTAAATTTTAGTTATACTATTTACTTATTAAAACAGTAGAACCTTCATGAATGTACACTCGTGTTTGAGGAAACCTCTCTATAAAGGACAGTATTAATTTGCAAAATTACCGTTTTTTTTTCTATTTAGCAACTCTCTGGTAAGAGGACACACTTCTCCCTAAAGGACACAAGGTAATAAGAACAAATCCAAATAAATAAATAGTGTGTGACGTTTCGGTAACAGCATTGTTACCATCTTCAGACAAAAGTACTGAATGAGAAATTTTACATAGGTAAATGTAAAAATTAAAATTATTATTAAAAATGTAAAATTTCTCATTCAGTACCTTTGTCTGAAGATGGTAACAACGCTGTTACCGAAACGTCACACACTATTTATTTACTTGGATTTGGTCTTATTACCTTGTGTTTATAATCTATAATCCAAATTGTGTCTTATCAATCCCTAAAGAACACTTTGGCTCTGCAATCTGCATTTAGGTGTTGTCCATTACAGAGAGGTAGGTGGTTCTACTTCAAACTCTGCAGCGGTGGCAGAGGTGCCATGTACATATTCATTGTACACAGTGTTATATATCTATTTATATATTATTTTAAAATATAATAGTGAAGACTGTGTACTTTTTATGTATTGATAAGATGTCAATAAAATTATCAATTGTCTACTGTATTTTAAATTATATATATATATATGAAAAAATAGTACAAATGTAATATTGTACTGGGATAAGATGCATAAATTAAGAAAAAGGCATCTCCTTATCATGCAACTGAAAGTTGCTGATGGCTTGCGCCATCTATCGGAATAAATATCAACTATTCTCGTTGATTTTTAATTATTCCAGAATAGGTCAAATACCCATTCTTGATTAATCAAGAAAAGCTAACCACGGACGCATTTCGGGCTGTTGGTCCTTATCAGCGTGGTGCAAGCTCTACCTCAACGACCAAAATAACTGGTCATTCAGGCATCCTGAAAAATCATGAAATGGGTAGTTACGGTCAGAATTGCGTGAGAACGCTACACAATGTGAAAAAAAGTACAAATGTGATATTTATATATATACTCAAATACTATTCGTTACAATTATAAATTGGCGCCGTGGATGTCACTCTTGTGAAACGTCCCGCTCCAAACTTTGTGTCTGAGAAGCGATATTTTTATAGAAAGATGATCTGGCTTTGTATCTTCTGCTCGAATGAATGTTTTTCTGTTAGAATTTTGTTCTTGCATACTAAAAATGAACTGGCTTTACGCGTGGTCTCTGCTTTTTGAAAATGTTCCCATTATAATTTTGTATCTGATAATCAAACATGATACAGCAATATTGTCATGATCATTTTCTGAATAAAATACAGCTATTTTTGTCCAGAACCTTTCAATTTCAAATTTTCTTGGCTAAAAATCCGATAAATATCTCTTCCAGATTTTTCTCTATGTCCTGTTGAAACACGTTTTACATGTACATTAGGTCAGCTGATATTACCTCCCATTTTCACCGTTAGAGGCGCTGCTTGCGAGCGAAAGGGCAAATTCGCAACGCAATTTGCAAATAACTCGAAAAATATTCGGGATAGAGGCCTGAAATTTTCACTATAAGTTTTTCCAGATTCTACTATATATACTGTTAAAATTTCAGTCAGATTAGTTACGTATTGTGGACGTGTATAGCCGACATAGGAACAAAGACACATACATACATACACTGACTTTTATATATACAGTATAACCTCGTTAATTCGACACACCCCAATTCGACACTCGGCGATAATTCGACCATGTTCCGATGTCCCGACCTCCGGCCTATCAAATAACAAACCGTAATTCGACAGTATCGATAATACGACAGTTCCGATAGTTCGACCATTTTAAAATTCGAATTTCGACAGTTGAATGTTATTTTACATGCAACTTTACCTCTAAACGGTATTACGGCGGGCGCCGATCGGATCACGCCTGCGCACTTTTGGTTTCTGGTTAGTTTAAGTTTCACTTTGCAGTGCCGTTGCTCAATTTCGCGGATGTTATTGTTGTTTTTTTTACGCGGGAATTTCGGCATCATGCGCTAACTAATAATAATTTTTATTTTTTTATTTTTAACATTGAAATATTTTAGCTATTTTTAAATTTATAAATAATTTCTTTTTAAATAAATAAATCTTTATAAAATGTAGCCACAATGATTTTGATAACATTTTATTTCAATATTCCATTTCTGTGTTATTATAAAAGATTTAAACACAAAATCAATAATACCTGCAGCAGCAGTGGATGACTTTAATACATTAAAATTTATTTATTAAAAAAACATTTTAGAAGAAGAAAGACATGCATATTTTTTCAAAATGACCGTCTGGAATACATCCTGAATAGGATTTCAGTGCAAAAACAGACATCTATAAAGGAATTTTTTAAAAGATCTTCATGATAATTTTTAAATAATATTTTAAAATTTTCTTTTTATTTACCATATTTATTTCCTTTCAACTGCTATATTTTTCAATTAGAATAAAATATTATTTAATATATTATATTTAATATTTTAATGTCTGTAGAGTTAATATTTGATTATATTACTGAAAAGAAACACATTGCCAGTAAATTTATTTGTTACAATTATTTTTTTTCTAAAATATGTATTAATGCCATTTTGTCCCTGATACTAAAAGTTAATCATGAAAATAAAATAAAAACACACAATGGTTTCAATTAATATCATTAATTTATATTACAAGGCTATTTTAAAAAAATATTATTTTAGCGAGTTAGATGATTACCTAATCATCTCACCTTAATTCAACACTTCCTTTAATTCAACCGAAAGCTCTGATCCCTTGGGGTGTTGAATTAAAGAGGTTCGACTGTATATAGGGATATACAGTATAACCTCGTTAATTCGACACACCCCAATTCGACACTCGGCGATAATTCGACCATGTTCCGATGTCCCGACCTCCGGCCTATCAAATAACAAACCGTAATTCGACAGTATCGATAATACGACAGTTCCGATAGTTCGACCATTTTAAAATTCGAATTTCGACAGTTGAATGTTATTTTACATGCAACTTTACCGCTAAACGGTATTACGGCGGCGACGATCGGCATCGGCGGGCGCCGATACGATCGCGCCTGCGCACTTTTGGTTTCTGGTTAGTTTAAGTTTCACTTTGCAGTGCCGTTGCGCAATTTCGCGGATGTTATTTTTTTTTTTTTTACGCGGGAATTTCGGCATCATGCGCTAACTAATAATAATTTTTATTTTTTTATTTTTGACATTGAAATATTTTAGCTATTTTTAAATTTATAAATAATTTCTTTTTAAATAAATAAATCTTTATAAAATGATCCAACAATGATTATGATAACATTTTATTTCAATATTCCATTTCTGTGTTATTATAAAAGATTTAAACACAAAATCAATAACACCTGCAGCAGCAGTGGATGCCTTTAATACATTAAAATTTATTTATTAAAAGACATTTCAGAGGAAGAAAGGCATGCATGTTTTTTCAAAATGCCATCTGGAATACATCCTGAATAGGATTTCAGTGCAAAAACAGATATCTATAAAGGAATTTTTTAAAAGATCTCTTCATGATTATTTTAAAATAATATTTTAAAATTTTATTTTTATATATTTACCATATTTATTTCCTTTCAACTGCTATATTTTTCAATTAGAAAAAAAATTATTTAATATATTATATTTAATATTTTAATGTTTGTGTAGAGTTGTTGTTGTTGTTGTATATTACTGAAAAGAAACACATTGCCAATAAATTTATTTGTTACAATTATTTATGTTTCTAAAATATGTATTAATGCCATTTTGTCACTGATACTAAAAGTTAATCATGAAAATAATATAAAAACACACAATGGTTTCAATTAATATCATTAATTTATATTACAAAGCTATTTAAAAAAATATATTATTTTAGCGAGTTAGATGATTACCTAATCATCTAACCTTAATTCAACACTTCCTTTAATTCAACCGAAAGCTCTGATCCCTTGGGGTGTTGAATTAAAGAGGTTCGACTGTATATTGTATATATAAGAGTAGAGTATAACCCCCCCCATTCACACAAATATAATTCACACCAATCCCAACACCAAGTTATATACCTATTATTATATTATATACCATATACCTTAACTGGCTATAATTTAACACCTACCCGTTAAAAGGAGATTCCTAAATACAACCCTGAAATAAATTCTCTTTTAAAAACTACAAATAGATGGATAAAAACATCTTTAGGATAAAAAAAAAAAAGGGGGGGGGAAGAGATACCACGAACTCTTATAATATGATGTATTAGCATGCCATCTGTTATGTAAGAAGTTGAAACTATTATAGACACGTATGATTATTTTTTAAATTAAACAATTATTTCCAAGAGGTCAGCTTCAGTATCGATTCGATATGAAAGGAAAACAGAAAAATACAATATTACAGCATTATGGTAGATTAAAGTGGTGAAACCACTGGGAGAGTTCACCACTGATGAGCTGGATACACCCATTATTTATTTATTTATTTATTTATTTAATTTATTAATTTATTATTTATCCCTTGGCAGAGCTGACTGCTATAGGGCGCGTCCCCAGGTGGCGGATAAGGGAACGACCTTCAGATATGAAGGCCAGCTGCAACATAAGCAGAATAACTCTGACAAATAAGCAGTCGCGGACCAACAGCAGCATTGTTAGAAGAGAAGTAGACCTCTTTAAAAATCCTGACTTCAACTGACCCAGTTGATAGACCTCAGCAAGGGTCCCACTCCAGGGATATGGAGGAGCTGCATCTGTACTCATGTTAGAGTCGGCAGCAAAGGCATCTGCTTCCCTATTAGGAACGGCCTCAAATTACAGGCAAAGTCAGACTTTCACCAAAGTGTGCCTGGATCAGGGTACCATGATCAACGAAAGCTGCACCCCTACACCCCATTCCATGAGTGAACTCATGGAATTTGTGCAATCTTTACACAAAGGGATAAGAAACAACAACATTTATTATTTATTCTTTTTTTTTTTCACTGCAGTAAGAGCAGTAGATAATTGTTTAATTTATTTAAAAAAAGAATCATACGTGTCTATAATAATTTTAATTTCTAACCATGGACTATGTTAACACTTCCAGGTGGGAGGTTTAACCAACTTACCTCGGCATCACTATCATCCGCCTCATCAAAGTCTGAGGAGAACTTGGCCTGTTCCTTCCATGTCACGTAGCCGTCTCCATCTGCATCTGTTTCGTGCATCTGTTCCATGGCTTCCTCTTTAGACACCAACCTGGACACCACATAGCCAGAGACTTGTTGAGTCTACTCAGGTCCCACATCTCTACTCACTTGAAGGCATTATCAACCCAGATATGGAGTTCTTTGGCATCCACAAAGCCATCTTTGTCCGTATCGATTATCTTTGCCAACGCACGCAGCTTGCGCCGGGCTTCCTCTGGAGTCAGACTTCTGGATTCCTCTTCGCTTCCTTTTGCACACAGTGTACAGAATTCTTATAACAATTCGTACAATCTATTAACATATTCCCAGCAAACAGCTCTGTCACACACAAGGTAATAAGACCAGAATACATGGATTTGGTCTTATTACCTTGTGTTTATAATCTATAATCCAAATTGTGCCTTATCAGCTCTGTCACAACTCCGCCTTTGCTGGTTCCAAGCCCGGATGAAAAAGGAGGAGGGGGAGCAGTAACAAGCTCGCTAAAAAACCTGGGTTCAGCTGGCCCGGCTAATAGTACCCTGTAAGGGCTCCTAATCCAGGGATACAGGATGAGCAGCGTTTGTACTCCATGTTAGGAGCGGCTGCACATGGCGTCTGTTCCTCATGTCAAAGGCGGCCATTTCTTTTGGAGCTAAGTTGGCCTGCCACTGAGTAGTACTCCTAGTCTTAATGACAAAAGCAGACAGTCATGATGGTTGTCAAATCTCCCCCCCAGAAGACATCATAAAAAAAACTCAAGCTCTACAGACTTGATACCCTAATATGATTAATAAGTAGAGATAAGAAAGAAGAAGACAAAAAATCAATGATGATACTATATGAATGGTGAAAAATTATGTCCCGCCATTAAAGGTAAGCATTACCAACTAAGAGCAGCAACTTAATCTTTGTTAGGGTCAGTAACAAAAGTGTGTTCTCCATGTTAAAAACAAACTTAACTGAAGCTAAATCACATTGCTACAATTTGTGCTTCAGATTCTTGGAATCAATTTCTGATGTATTTATTCAAATTTGCTTTCATGAAGATAACTAATTTTAAGGCACAGGGAATTAAAGAAGATGAAATATAACTGAAATTATTTTGATATTTAGGATTTTTTTGGGAGGTGTCCTGATGCTGTCCCCTAGATTTTTATTTTATTAAATAAAATATAATTCTTGTTGTGTGTTAACTCTTAATTCAAATAATAATGTTTAGAAGAGAAAAAAAAATGAATTTAAATATTTTATACTTTAAATTTGGGGATAAATTATAAAATTCACATAACAATTTTTATTTTCAAATATAATATACAATAAAATATTTATATTTGTATTTATCTTGCCAAAATATTCTTATGATTATTTTTTATAGAACTAATAAGGAAATATAAATGGACAAATATAGTACTTACTTAAATGATACGTTAGTGCATCAGCTTCTCGTTCCTCTGCATTTACGCTAAATATTCCAAAAAATGGGCAAATGGCACAAAAGAGTAAGATTAAAAAGTAGAGATTGGAAAACATATTTGTTTGGAATCCAAAATGAAAATAAATAAAACAATGTTGCCAAATGATTTTTTTCTACAGATATTAGTCGATGTCATTGTGCTTTTTCAATGATCTAAAACAATCTGGCCAATTGAAGTATGTAAAACAACATACAAAAAGTATAGTTTTATTAGCTATTGTAAAATAAATTTATTTTCAAAGATATAAATGTTATTTTAAATTTATTTTTAATAAAACACAAGACATTTTAAAGACTGGGCTCATTTTTGAGTAAATATTTATTTTATTTTTCAATATTTCGATGGATTAATCGTTTTTGTTTTGAAATGATGTATGATTAGTACTTTGGAATTTTGGAAAAATCTCTTAATCATTCAACCCAAAATAAGCCCAAACTTTAATTCATTATATATTGTGTGTGTCCATACCCAGATTAATTGATTTTTTTTTTATTGATCAGAGGGAGAGAAAGGTTTAGAAATATAGCATTACTCTATTTCTAATAGCTTCCTCAGGTTGCAATAATAGCTACCCCAAATTACTATTATTTTCACCCATATGTTCAAAATTTTTATATATATTTATTTTTAAAGAATTTTTAAGGTTACATTTTATCTGATTTCATTTTTTTTTAAAGCTCGTCCTGAGAAAAATACCATTTACCGCTGGGAATATTCAACAAACATGAATGAGTCCAATTATGCGCCGCACTTCATGCTCTAGTCATTTAACTTGCTTTTGGCATTCGTGGATCTCAACCTTGCAGCTTTTCTGTCACATCTTCTAGAAATTCTGGATTCCTTAGATAGTGATATTGGATTCCTACACACCGCCAAAGCCCCTTCTGCGTCCTGGAGCCAGGATTAGGTTCCCCATACATGGAGCAGCTCATAATTAACCTCAACCTAAAGCATTTAGCCTCCTGTTAAGATTAATTTTCCACCTCCATCGGCTCCCCTTCATAGTTTATATTCAGCAGGTTGGTGCTAGTGTACTAGTCCCCATATATGTTGGCCTCTGATCCAGACAACTTCAGATCAGCATTTTAACCTGACCTCAAACCTTCCTGCAGAACCTGGTACATATATTCCATTTGAACCATGTTAATCTGGCTTCTGCATTGAGTAGATGGAGTGTATCAGTTTCCCTGGGCAACACTGTAGAAACTCTAGTGATGACAGAACCCACATTTAAAGTATCTCTGCAGCTGTAGAGAGCTATCATCATGGAGTCTGTTTTTGACTACTGCATTCCTCTTAGTTGTTGGAGTAGAAACTCTCATGTTGCTGTGCTAAAAATATTTAATAAAGTCTTATAAATGCTAGTCTTGCAGCATGGACTCTCTTTTTCATTTACATTAAATTATTATTTTTTACCTTTAATTATACTCTTTCACTTCTTTCTATAACATCCAGAGATGCCCTTGCTTTTTTTGAGTCTTTAAACAGGCAGAATCCTAGCCTCAGAATAAAAATATAATTTTTCTCAAGTCACATGACGCACAAACCAAATGAAGCAACCAATCATACAATAATATCCAACTCATATGCAAGAATGAACAATAAGTGATATTTATTTCAAAATGATAGTCATAATACAGAGCAAGAATGTCAGCTCTGTAGCAATTAGTGTTGGAAAAAAAAAGAAGGAAAATATATTTTTTAAAATAATAAATCAATGATCTTAAAATAATCTTAGACTGACAACACTGTAATATAAAATCAGAACAAAAGAGTGTTTGTTTTGTTTTACATAAATAGTAAGTAAATTGTTAAATGTTTTTTTTCTCTCTCTCTCTCTTTGAAAATAATAAATTTAAAATACTTTCTTAAAAGGTAAAAATCGCCTAATTCTTTAAAAACCATTTCAACTGTAAATAAACTTGGTTTTTGTTGTTTCATCGTTTGAACCATAAAAGATTCCCAACAATTAGGACCACCGCGGACGGAGATGCATGTTTGGAAGAGGGTCAATCAGACTATGCGTCCTGAGGGATGGCTCTCTATTCCTTTTCAACCATTTGCCACAGTTCATCTTCTTAACACAACTGAGGCAAGGCATGCAAAAGGAGTCCAATAATATTTCAGACAGACGTACTCGATTGGTGAGAGTTCAAGAGAGTATGGTGGCCAGAGAATCATATGTGCATCTTGCAGATCTTGTTGGCTAATGCGAGCAGTGTGCGATCTGGGTGTTATTCTGCTGTCCCCCCCAAGGTAGGGGAGTATCACCGGTCGCAGCACATCATCAATATATCATTGGACCATCATATTGCCCTGAATACAAACTAAAGGTGTCTGTATCATATGCGATTGCGCCCCAAACCATAATTCCGCGCGGTGGGGCGTTTCATAAATACTGCTGGACTGGACCTTCCACGTCGACTCATCTGAGAACACGACCCTGTGCCAATCCATCAACCACGTTGATCTAACCTGGCACCATTCCAAACGTTGGCATAGATTCAGTGGGGTTAATGGTAATATCCTTACCAGAAGACATGAATGCAAGCCATTAGCAGAAAGCAGACAGAAAATGGTTCAGATCGAAATGAAATAATTTAGTGTCTTGCACATTTTGCTGAATTAAGGCACAAGTGGCACGTGGGTCCGCCACTACTATTTGATGAGCCGATCCACGCGTACTGACGTCACTCTGGCTGCACTGGCATTCCTATAAATTGCCTAATTTCCTTTTTTCAACCATCTACTCCACAGTCGGTGCACCTGGATGCACCCAGGTGTGTGTGAACTGCAGTTGACATATGGATTAACCTACGCTTTTCAGTCTGATTATCATGCCCCTCTTAACAGCATGTCAGCTGGAACTGCCTCCATTGAGACTGGCATTCTCTGCTATAAAACTGTCTTTTGAAACAAGAATAAAATTTCTATGAATATTTTCCTTGAAGAAATAAAGGCAAGAATATAATGTTCTTTCTGCAAGCTCCTTCCCTTATATTTTACTCAAAGTGCGCACGAGAGCTGCGCATTTCACATCATTTACATAACTTGATGAGGCGCGTCTATCCTGAAATTTACATAATTTTCTGCCTCATTTTTCTTGGTGTTCGATTTTAACGTCACGCATTGTATGAAAAATTCAACAATGAATATCTATTCTCGTTATTTACATCATATATATTGTCACGTATAAGGCCTGAAAACATCTACCACCTCCGCTAATAGATGGTGCTTTCGCCTATTTCCGTTTGGAACTTGTGCCGATATCGCCGACTGCTGTGGTCCTGTTTCCTGGAGCGAATAGTTGTAAATACACGTTTATATTGGCCCCGGGAGGTGGCGTAATGTAAAAACCCGTTGTTTGTTATTCCAGTTATATGTAATGTTTAGTAGAAAATTACAATAAAAGAGGAGTGTTTGAAGTCTCGATGCCACTTTCTGTTGTTACTCTCGCCATCGCCACATCGCTGCTGCTACTCTTCTGGTAAGTCTCTCGTGTCCCCCCACCAGTGGTAAGGCCGAGAGATACTGCCAGAGGAAAGGAATTCCACTTGAGCGGTGGTTCTTGGACGTCTTTTGGTGCTCTGCAGAGGGAGAACAATGGGAGCCTGGGTAGGTGATCCACGATGGAGGAAGCAGCGTCCTTGAAGGGGCAAGCCGCGACAATATATATATATATATATATGCCTTTTTATTTAAAGATTTATGGATTGCTCTATTTTCAATATGATATTATATATATTTCTATTAAAATATTTACAGCCTGTCAGTCTCTTATAGTCATTTCCTTTATACAGTTGGATGAATTTCTGACTAAATAAATATTTAAATAATTTTTTATTCCTTTTTTTTTCTGTTTAAATTTATATGAAATTTGTCTTTCTCTTTTAAATTAATTTTGCTCTTTATTTATCATTATGGTCTCAAGCTCATCCCTATATATAGTCACGACCGTCATGGGCGGGCTGGCCGGCCGGCCGGTTCTATCACGGATGCGCGCGCATCATCATTATGATCATTATCATTATCTAATGATAATAATAATAATAATAATTATTATTATTATTTTTATTATATTATTATTATTATCCATATCCCTATATATAGTCACGACCGTCATGGCCTCTGTCACGGATGCGCGCGCATCATCATTATGATCATTATCATTATCTAATCATAATTATTATTATTATCAACATATATAGTCTCGACCGTCTTTCCTGGCCTCTGTCACGGATGCGCGTGCATCATCATTATGATCATTATCATTATCTAATGATAATTATTATTATTCTATATACAGTTGCGTCATGGCCTCTATCACGGTTTGCTTTTTTTGGAATGGCGCCCTCCTATTGGTCGGCTACGATCACGCCACCTTTGCCCCCCCCCCATCATGCCCCCCCCCCCCCCCCCCCATTTCTGTAAATATTGTGTTGGAGCGGGTCGCTCCTTAAATAAATGCATATATTAGTTAATAACCAAATGGAATCCTCTCTTTCTTTTTCCCAGTAAGAGACGCCTACGGAGGCCAACAGTACATAGAGAGATAAAGCACATAGGCTATAGTTATTAACTAAAATATGCATTTATTTAAGGCGCCAATTTATAATTGTAACAAATAGTATTTGAATAAAAACATTCAATCGGGTAAACGCCCGGGGTCATTTGGCTAGTCAACATATATAGTCACGACCGTCTTTCCTCAATTCCTCATCGCTGTCATGGATGCGCGCGCATCATCATTATGATCATTATCATTATCTAATGATAATAATAATAATAATTATTAGTATATTATTATTATTAATATATATAGTCACGACCGTCTTTCCTCAATTCCTCATCGGCCGCTGTCACGGATGCGCGCGCATCATCATTATGATCATTATCTTCTATAGAAGCTTCTATCTTTATAATTATGTATATTTACAAAAAGTCAATTCGCTCGCGCCTCTAGCGGTGAAAATGAGGGGTAATACCAGCTGACCTAATGTACATGTAAAGTTTGGAGCGGGACGTTTCACAAGAGTGACATCCATGGCTCCAATTTATAATTGTAACAAATAGTATTTGAATAAAAACATTCAATCGGGTAAAACACGGGCGTTGCCCGGTCATTTGGCTAGTAAAATATAAATTTGGCATCCATATGTAAAAATATATCTAATAATTAAAGTAAATCTCTTTTGCAATTTAATTATAGATTACTTTTGTTGCTATTCAGAATATAATCTGTTTTTTTTCTTTTATTAATTTCAACACTCTTATGGTAGGGCAAGGTGTTGATTTAGGATGTTTCCTAGATATATCTCTCTCTTTCAAACACTTCAATTCTACTCAAAAAAAAAAAATTATCTGTGCTTATAGATTTGTTTTTTTTTTTTGGGGGGGGGGGATAGTTTTTTGTTTTGTTTTTTTGAAGCTTCATTTCTATTAGCCGTTTTTTTTTGCCAAATATATGCTCAGACACAGGGTTTTTGCAGTTTTGCTCAAATTTAATCTGTGGTGTATACTCCTATTTAAATCAGCTCCAGTTCAAAAGTAACTTTATTAGGTGCTGTTTAAGAAAATAAATCCAGGCTCTAATATTTACAATAAACAAAATATACATACTCATCTCATTTAATGTTTCACATATTTATAAGGTCAGTGCCTTGTAGTATAGGTTTCTAGGTTAAAGATGTTTTTTTCTCCTAAATTGAGATATTTTTCTCTATTTATTTTGTTTTGAGTGTAAGTGGTTTATTTTAGTTTTTTTCAAATATCTTCATTTTTAAAATAAATTGATGGCGATTGGAAACTTTAAAGAGGTGGAATATGCTGGTGCAAAAGGATATTTGTTTCATCCTGCTATATCTGTCAAGCTTTTTCTATATAATTTCAATAATAGTATTAAATTTTCAAAGTAACGTTGTTTTTAAATTTTCCATAGGTCTTAAAAAGGAATCTGAAAAAGGTTTTATGAATATTTATCATATAATATATGGGATTTTATATATATTTTATATATTCATTATTCACAGAACTTTTTTTTTTGAGTTCCCTTTTTCAAATGAGTTTTACAATAGATCATTTTGTAAATAAACTACGTTTTATTTTTTAATTTACTATGTAAATATTTTCAACTTAATTTGAAGGCTTATTTTTATAAACATTTCATTTTAAATTATTTCTATTCATATAAGGCACGTATTTTTACCACTTACTATTTATAAAACGAGAGTCCATTTTTTTTATTACTACTTTCAAAACTAATACCGAAAGTTAATAATCGGCCATAATGTTACAAAAATATATATACATATATAATTTATTCATAAAATTTTTGTTTATATTCATAAAATTACATACTTTTAGATAGTATCGAATTTGCTTTTGTGGGTTGAAATAATATTGACACGTAAAAGTGACAAAGCGATCTAAAATAAATATATAAAAATTAGCAAAAACAATTTATTATATTAGTTTAAAAAACACATATTTTAAAATAATTACGCTATTTTTGAGACATTTTACTCAACTATACCGACCTTCATTAATTAAACATATTTTTAATTCGGACAGCCATTTTTTTTTCCCGACCTAAGGAAACTTTGAAGGAAAAAAAATATATAGCTAAGAAATAAACATAGATAACTAACAACAAAATAAAAAATAAAATTCACACAAACAAAATAATAGTTGCAAATTTATTTTTAATATTTTCTTTTGGGAAATAAAAGAAAATGTGTGGAGTGGTTATTCTTTTTATTATGGGAAGGGAACTTCCTCTAACCCAAACTATGTTTTTAATAGATTTAATACATATCTAAAAAAAGTACCATTAGTTACCCAAATTATCTTTCCAAATTATAATAGAGCTGATTTTCATTTTTTTTTCTTAGAGGATTTTTTTGAAAGCAAATAATTTAAATTAGAAATTTTTCTGGTGTAAGTGACCAGAAACTACCAGATTCTTTTGTCTACAGATTCTTCTGTTTATATGCCATATGTTGTTGTCGTCGTTTCCAAAGAAGAACCTCAGATGTCTCCATACATCTCTATCACAGCAGCAGCAATGTTCTTTATCTTGGATGTGTAAAGCTGCTGTTCTGGGTAGACATGTATTGTGGTGTCCAATAAAGAGCCTCAGATGTCTCCGTACATCTCTATCACAGCAGCCGCTATGTTCTCTATCTTGAGACCCTGAGGTGAGGGAGTGCGTGCTCGCGGAACTCACGCCGCAGCGAGAGAGGATTCTCGCCCAATTCCTGGATAAGCTCATCGAGCGCACTCGGGACTCGGTTCCCTTGATCCGTAGAGGCTTATCTGAGTTCAGGGCCGCCTTGCCATCCTATGATCCAGACCCTCCCTGAGGACACCCACTGTCGAAAAAATTTCCAAAGGGAATTGTTCGAGCTCAGGCTGCCTCTGGGCTCCTGACAGAGTCAGGATAATTGTAAATAGTTGTAAATATTTCCCATTGACTCTTTGAGTGTTACCATTGACTGAACAGTCAATAAAGTCTGTTTTCATTGTCATTGTCTCTATCTTGAGTGTGTAAAGCTGCTGTTCTGTGTCAATGTTCTGCAAGGCTGCAGCCATTGCTGGACATGAGAATATGTGGGTAGGTGTTAGTTCCACACCAGGATAGTTGTTACATGTCCTATAGGTTCTTGTGCCATCTGGATGTATTGTCAGTCCAATATATGCCATATGGGATATGTAATAGTAGAAACATAAAGGTGACCCAGGCTCCTGGAGTATATTCATAGATATAGGATATATGTTTTATGAACTTTCTTCTATGAAAGTTTAAAATTTATAAGAAAAATCTGTGTCACAGTTGGTTCTTCTCATCTTCTTTCTTATATCCACTCTAACCTATAACAGTGTCAAATCTATGAATTTTGAGCTTTTTAACCCATAACTGGATGGGTTGGGTAGATTCTACCCATGCATAAACTTAATTATAATTATAATAAACTTAATTGGGGGGTCGGTGGAAGGCTGGTTAAACTGTTTAGTTTTCGACCACTACGACCCGGGTTCGAATCCCGCATTGGACACTTTTTTCTGTTTAAAAAAAAAAAATTAAAAAATGCTCCAATGGCCACCCGATTCTTACAAAAGTCCAACCCCACCAGCGAGTGCAAGTAACCAAACGGGGCTCTGGCACATTTGTAAGTGCAAAGTCGAACTGCTTTTCACATGTGTAGACATGTGGTGCGCTTACAGTAAAAAAGCAGTCACTAACTACCCACCATGATTATCATGGCCTGTACCACGTGTACTAGGGATAAGCAAAAAAAAAAAAAAACTTAATATAGGAAAAAAATATATTTTTCGTTTACCTAGAGCTACCAGCTTTCGTGTATTCTAATTTTACAGTGATACAAACATTTTCCATCCATCGTTTATAAATTTCAGTTTTGGGAGGGGGGTTAAATTTGCATGTTGGGGCGGATTCTGCCCATCCCGTCCAGAAGCGTGAGAATTTTTCATGTCAGTGTTAGCTCGTGGCTCATACTTGAGTCTCTATCTTCCACTATTTTTAGCTTCCTTTTATAAAAAAAAAACACTTCTTTCTTTGGATAAGTATAATTATCAATCAAGTCAACAGAGAGAACTATCCCTGCCAACCCAAAATGTATATAAGTTTTAGAGATTAGTTGACCACACTTTGGAAGAAATATTCCAACAGATAATTGGTTCACTTCAGTAGAATTAGTTGATAAGTTGAAAGAACATGGCCTTTCATATTTAGGAACAATAAGAAAGAACAAACCTTAGATTCACTACAATTTCAACCGCACCCAAATAAAGAATCAGGAACATCTATTTTTGGTTTCTCTGGAACAACCACTTTAGTATCCTATGTTCCAAAAATATATATATAATAATAATCGGTAATCAGATTGATAAAAAGGGTAAAAAAGAAAGGAGTCATTTTATTGCGCCTGTGTGCAGAATGTCTTCCAGCTACCGCAATGTCATCAACCTCGGCAATAGCATCATTGGGGTCAGCATACTGGCTATGCCCTACTGCTTTAAAAAGGTAAGTTGTTGTTATCCATGTCTGAGATGGAATTGTCTTAATTAGGCT
This sequence comes from Cordylochernes scorpioides, assembly GCA_030710605.1. Taxonomy (NCBI): domain Eukaryota; kingdom Metazoa; phylum Arthropoda; class Arachnida; order Pseudoscorpiones; family Chernetidae; genus Cordylochernes; species Cordylochernes scorpioides. Next base: position 2,700,155 of record CP092876.1, on the reverse strand, counting down.
CTGTGTAGTATGTTTATCTGCCATTGATATTATTAAATGTACAGTAGTGTACCTGGATCATGGTGCCATGATCAACGAAAGTTGCACCCCTATACCCCATTCCATGAGATCATGAACTCATGGAATTTGTGTAATCTTTACACAAGGGGATAAGTAACAACAACATGTACAATAGAACCTTGTTATACCATCCTTATTCTATATGTTCCTAATGATAAGGCACAATTTGGATTATAGATAATGTCTGAAGGCGGTAACAACGCTGTTACCGAAACGTCACACACTATTTATTTATTTGGATTTGGTCTTATTACCTTGTGTTTATGTTCCTAAGTTTTGAACTCCCAATTTGTTTTAACCATGCTTATTATAGCATGAGGGTCAGTGGAAGGATGGTCTAAACCATTGGTTTTCGACTGCTATGACTCAGGATCAAAACTCGTATTGGGCACTTTTTCTCTAATTAAAATTTTTAAAAATGCTCCAATGGCTCCCAATTTTTGCAAAAGTGCAAGTGCAAATAACCAAACAGGGCTCTGGTACATTTGTAAGTGTAAGTGTAAAAGTCGAACTGCTTCTCACATGTGTAGACATGTGGTACACTTACAGTAAAATCAGTCGCTAACTACCCACCATGATTATCATGGCCTGTACCACGTGTACTAGGAATAATATTAATTTTTAAAAGTGCTTATATATGTGATGTTGTTATTTGAGGTTTTCGACTGTAATTAGTTTTTTTACTTATTTGCAGACTTCAAGGTGAATCATTTATAAGTCTATACATGTGTGTTGTGAATGTTTAAAAAGAAAACTCATCATTATATTACCAAGCAAAGTTTAAATGAGGAATAAACAGTTCCAGATCATTGAACTAAAGGATAATGATGGCTAGCACCATCTATTGGAATCAATATCACCTAAATATTGTCGCGTGTGTACCCTACCGGTTCTTTGCGACAACGCCGCTTCCTCCTTCGTGGATCACCTACTCAGGCTCCCGTTGCTCTTCCCTGCAGGCCACCCAAAGACGTCCTGAGATCCACCTCTCCAGTGGAACTCCCTTCCTCTGGCAGTATCTCTCGGCCTTACCACTGGTGGGGGGACACGAGAGACTTACCAGAAGAGTAGCAGCAGCCTGGCGATGATGGCAATGGCGAGAGTAACGACAGAAGTCGGCACAGAGACTTGAAGCACTGACTTTATTGTCATCCACTACTAAACATTACATTTAAATGAGATAACAAACAATGGGTATCTACATTATATTACACCCTGGGGCCAACATAAAAGTGTATTTACAATCATCTTCCCCAGGAAACAGGACCACAGCAGTCGGCGACTCCCACATCAGTTAGAGAAGGGAAACAGGCGAAAGCGCCATCTATTGGAGGAGGTTGTAATCATTTGGAGGCCTTACACGCGACAATATATATTTTTTGTTTATATTCCAGATTTTTGGCCAAAAAGATTTTATTGGTTAATCAATAAAAATAAAGGAGCTGTTTATGTGTTATATTGTTAATGTCCATCAAGTTGACTTTTGGTGACACTATGGTGACAAATATTCTCCAATTTGATCTGCTAGTGATCATTACTTCCCAGCTCATCTAGTGACTTTCTAGGCTGTTACCGAAACGTCACAAACTATTTATTTATTTGGATTTGGTCTTATTACCTTGGGCTTTGTATGTGTTATATTATTAGTGTCCATCAAGTTGACTTTTGGTGACAAATATTCTCCAATTTTATCTGTTAGTGATCATTACTCACAGCTCATTCTAGTGACCTTCTGGTAGTTTTCTTGACTTCTTCCAGCCAGCTTATTGCAGGTCTTCTTCTCATCCTCCTCCTTAAATTTTTCCTAACATCAACCTCTTTTCAAATCCATTTGCTTTCATTATGCATCCAAAGTAGGTCAGTCTTTGTTTCCATATTTCAGATTCTAGGGGGATCTACAAGGATTAATTTCATTTAAGATTGAAATATTTGTTCTTTTATCTGTCCATGGCACTCTGAGTAACTTTCTCCATTTCTACATTAAAGAAAAAGTTTCAATTATTATTTTTTTCTTCTTTTCTGAGAGTTCAGCCTTTATATTCAGACATGGCCACAGGGAATACCAATACCTCTATAATTCTGTTCTTTGTCTTGAATGAAATGCCTTCATCTTCCATAATCTTGTCCTATTTCAACATCGCATCCCTTCCTAGTGCTATCCTTCTTTTTACTTCCTCTAACCAACCTCCCATCAATCCTGGATCTTTTTTTTTTTTGCTTATCCCTAGTACACGTGGTACAGGCCATGATATTCATGGTGGGTGTTGTAATGTGTATGAGTTGTCTGAACAAACTCGCTACGACTTACAAGCTGAACTGAATGTTTATTCAATCTAGCAATCTTCTTATATACAAGATAGAGATAAAAAGGAAATAATTTACATAAGTTTAAAACAATTGACAAATGGAATAATTTTGCATAGCCAACAATAGGTAACAATTATAACACTTAACAAAGGTTATTTACATATCACAACATGTTTCCCCTCTGGTACAACAATTAAAGAATGTCACGAATCTAGACAACCATCAACAATCAGATCAGGCAAATCAAAAGGCGGTTGACATGCCTCCCCTCTGTTTAAAAACCAAATCTTTGTGGTTTTCTTAACTCTCTTCCAAACCTTGAAAACCGGGGCCTTCCGGATGGTTCTGGTGCAATCTCAGCGGATGTAGTCGCGCCTTCCCTCTGGTCAATATTGGTCTCTTCACTTGACCGCTGTATCGGGGCTGTGGATGACTCGCCCATCGTTGGACTGTAGCAATGTTGAGCTTCTGGGGAGGCGGTAATTGGTTCTGAAGACAACTGGCTTTTCTCGTAGCCTCCATCCCTTGGCCTAATAAATTGTTGATTTCTTATCAACCTATTTCCCGATGGTGTCACAACTTCAAAGCTCTGAGGAGAATCAGCCTGCGCTGAAATCTTCACCGGTGTCCATGTCTCCCTTGGATGTATTTGACACCATGCATCCTCTCCTACATTGACCTTGGGATAGCTTTTACTATTTCTGTCATACTGCTCTTTCATTGAGCTCTGTCTTTTTCTTTTGGCATTCTCTATACTTCTCCAATTAGTTTGATAGGGTCTATATAGCGGTGTAATTCTGGGGATCTGACATCGAAGGCTCCTCGACAAACATAACTGTGCGGGTGACGGTAGGTCATTTTTTGGTGTATTTCTATATGCCAGAATAGCCAGATATGGGTCGGACCCTTCATCTCTACATTTGATTAGTTGATTTTTTATTGTTTGAATGTTTCTCTCGGCCAGACCATTAGATCTATGAAGGTGTGGACTTGAAAATAGCTGTTTTATACCCCATCTTATACAGAAGTCAGTCATAATCTCTGAGCGAAACGGTGGTCCATTGTCGGACATCATGGTTTCCGGAATCCCGAATCGTGCAAATGTTTCTCTCAATTTATTTTTTACATTAATCGCCGTAGGTGGGGTCCAATGTAAATACCTCCGGGTAGCCACTATATCTGTCGACCACTAACAAATGGGGCTTTTTCTGAATATAAAATATGTCCAATGATACTGTCTGCCATGGATAATCTGGAACTGGGAAAGGTTTTAACGGCTGCCGTATTTTTGATTTCTGATGTTTTTGACAAATTTCACAATTTTTTACTTTTTCAGCAATGTCGATGGACATTCTCGGCCAAAATAAAGATTCTCGCGCCAAACCCTGAATTGCAGATATCCCTTGGTGCGATTGGTGCAACAAATTAAGCATAGCATTCCTTTGTGTCTTCGGAATCACTATGGCCGATCCTATACATAATAGATCATTCCATAAGTACAAACGGTGTCTGAAATCGAAAAATATTTTGGCATCTTCATCGACGTCTTTTTTGCATATAGGCCATCCCTCAATCACATAATCGATTACTTTAACCAAAGCAGGATCCTCTCGGGTATCTTTCTGCATCGCTACCAGTTTTTCGTCCGAGATATTAACACGTACCATCTTGACCATTCTTTTGTCTTCAAGAAAAGGCGTTGGTAGTTCGTCCATGGGGTGAGTATCCCTGGATAGGGTATCAGCCACAATCAAGTATTTTCCTGGTTTGTACTGCAATTTGAAGTCAAATGCTATAAGCTTCATTACTAATCTTTGTAGACGCGGTGATATATCACTCAGCGGTTTTTTGACTAGAGGCAATAAGGGCTGGTGATCCGTCTGGACAACGAAAGTGTGTCCTGACAATAGATATTCGAACTTTTTGCATCCATAATAAACACTCAATAACTCCTTCTCAATCTGAGAGTACTGTTTCTGCGAGTCGCTAAATGACGCGGATGCGAATGCTAGAGGTCGATCTTCCTGTAGCAGAGCAGCTCCCATTGCATCTTTGCTGGCATCACACTGCAAAATCAGCATCTTGCTTTTGTCAAAATGTGCCAACGAAGGAGCATTCCTCACGCATTCCTTAATATGATCGAATTCCCCATCCTGTTTAGGCCCCCAATGCCAGACAACATTCTTTCTTAAGATTCCTCTTATATTGGATGTGGACGCAGCTAAGTTTGGAATGAATTTTCCTAAGTAATTATAAAGACCCATGATTCTTTGCAGCGACTTTTTATCCTCTGGCCTTTTAAAGGTAATTAATTTATCAATCTTATTTGGCTCTGGATCAATTCCATTTTGTGATATCACATGGCCCAAGAAACGAACTTTCGTTAGACATATTTGAGCCTTTGTTAAATCAAATTTGATATTTTTTTCTTTTGCTTTTTCTAGAATTCCCTTTAATTTTTTATTGTGCTCTTGAATGGTATCCGCATATATCAGCAAATCGTCTACATATGTAATATTTTGAAAGCTATCCCTAAAGATATTCGTCATTTTCTCAACAAAAATTTGTGCCGATATTTTCAAACCAAATGGCAATCGGTTATATCTGAACTTGCCAAATGGCGTGGTCATCACCAACAGATCTCTGCATTCCTTTGCAACCGGAATATGCCAATAGGCTGATTTCACGTCTAACACGGTATAATACTTAGCTTTGGGTATCTCGTACAATAGTTCAGCTGGAGCCGGAGTCTGGAAATGTCTTCCCACAAGAGCCTCATTTAATTTCCGAGGATCCAGGCATATTCTGATTTGACCAGATTTTTTTTTTACAACGACCATAGGATGAGACCACTCTGTTTCATGATATATTTTTGTTACGATTCCTTGCTTCACCATCTTTTCCAATTCAGACTGAACTTCGGCTCCGAGGCTTGTTGGGATGCGCCTGGGAGGGACTTGCACAGGAGAATATTCAGGCTTTGTGTAAATCTTACATTCCAAGTTGATTAATCCTACTCCTTGAAATACTTCGTGGTATTGTTCGAGGATTTTTTGAGTTTCAGAACACAATTTCATTTCATCCGTGTTTATATGATTGATTCGCCTCAAGATTTCAAGCTTCTCGCAAGTATCGCCCGTGATAAGTGTCTGCGCTTTTACATCGGCTACGATAAATTCAAACATTCCTTTCTTTTCACCATATTGGCATAGCACATTGCATTTGCCGACGATAGGCAATTCTGTATTTCCATATGCGAACGCCTTTAATGACGTGGGTCTGATTTCTGGTCTTGATGGCCATTGGTTTATTACTTTATGAGGAAGCACATTTATCTGTGCGCCAGTGTCCAAATGTACCGTGGTCTTCTTGCCATTAATTATTATTACCGCGGACCACTTGTCCGACCGAACAGTCTTTACAGCAACCTCATTAAGATTTATCTCGTCACAGGATTCTTCAGCTTCACTTTCCGCTAAGAGATTTCTTATACGTTTTGTTCGGCAAACTACTGAGAAATGATTGGTTTTTCCGCATGCATTACATTTCTTCCCATATGCTGGACACTTTCCATACTTGTGTCGTTGTCCACACCACTTACATGGTTCTATTATTCTTTCTCTTCTCGGGTTTATACCGCTTGGTCCTGCTTCTGCATTTTCCATTCGAATTGTATCTTTCACCGAATTACGTTTTTCAATTTTTTCAATCATTTTTTGCTCATTCAACGATGCTACTTGTGAACATGTTGACTCGGAGATCACAGCTATCGAAATTGCCCTTGGTAGTGTCAACTGTGGATCTTCTAACAATTTTCTTTTCACTTCTCGGTCAAGTATTCCAATTATAAGGCGATCCCTTATGAGAGATTCTGTTAAATTCTCGAATTCACATTCTTGTGCCAGATGCTTTAATTCTGTGACGAATTCCATGATTCCCTGCTTTTCCTTTTGTACACAGGTAAAAAATGCATTTCTCCTTTGAATCGTATTTTTGAAGGGCTTAAAATGGTTCGTAAGCATATCAAGCATTTCCTTTACATTTGGGTAGGTATCATTTTCACTTATGTGAAATGTTTTGTATATCATCACTGTTTTCTCACCAGCAATATGCTTCAAGATTGCTCGCTGACGCACCAGCGGCATGCTTTCTAAATTTACCGCTATTGCAAAAATTTCAAACGACTCTCTCCAGGTTTCCCATTTTTTCTCGTTGCTGTACGGGACAAATTCCGCCGGCGGCTTGATTCCTTCCATTCTACTCAATGTTGAATTAATCTGTTTTAATTCGATACTTTTGTCGGCTGCGCCATGTTGTAATGTGTATGAGTTGTCTGAACAAACTCGCTACGACTTACAAGCTGAACTGAATGTTTATTCAATCTAGCAATCTTCTTATATACAAGATAGAGATAAAAAGGAAATAATTTACATAAGTTTAAAACAATTGACAAATGGAATAATTTTGCATAGCCAACAATAGGTAACAATTATAACACTTAACAAAGGTTATTTACATATCACAACAGTGGGTAGAGGTAGGTGACTGCTTTTACTGTAAGTACACCACATGTCTACACATGTGAAAAGCAGTTCGACTTTGCGCTTACAAATGTGTCAGAGCTCCGTTTGGTTACTTGCATTCGCTGGTGGGGTTGGACTTTTGCAAGAATCGGGGGCCATTGGAGAATTTTTTTTTTTTTTTTATCTGTAAAAAAGTGTCCAATGCGGGAATCGAACCTGGGTCGTAGCGGTCAAAAACCAATGGTTTAGACCATCCTTCCACCGACTCCCCCTATCCTGGATTCTAACAATATGAAGTGATCAACTTTTTCTCTTGATAAATTTTAAAGATATTTTATATTATCCGTGGTAGTGCTAATATAGGTTCTGTTGATAATTAGTTTTAAGCCAAAATATTCACTTCCTTCCTTCTCAATAATATCTTTATAGGTCTTTCTTGGAAACAAAATGTAATAAGACCAAATCCAAATAAATGAATAGTGTGTGATGTTTCAATTACACCACAGACAAAAGACTGAAATTCAGACCCATTCAGTCTTTTGACTAATGATGGTAACAATGCTGTTACTGAAACGTTACACACTATTTATTTATTTGGATTTGGTCTTATTGCCTTGTTTTTCGAATCTATAATCCAAATTGTAATATCCCAAATAAGAACTTGGTACAAAAAATGAAACTAACGCCATACAACTTCCTCAAGTTTTGTCGATGAGTATAGTTGAGTATACATTGGCTATATATATTTTTTGAGTATCTTAGACAGCTGTTTGTGGAAACAGATGGGATACATCAGGTGTGTGTTATGGTTGGTTGAAGTCTTCTTCTTTTTCTTTCTTATCTCCACTCAATCATATTAGAGTGTCAAGCTTGTAAAGTTTAAGATTTAACAACCATCATTATTGGGTGAAGTAGAATGTGTCTGCCTTTGTCATTAAGACTGGGAGCACTACTCAGTGGCAGGCCAACTTAGCTCCAAAAGAAATGGCCGCCTCTGACATGAGGAACAGACACCATGTGCAGCCGCTCCTAACATGGAGTACAAATGCTGCTCATCCTGTATCCCTGGATTAGGAGCCCTTACAGAGTACTATCAGCCGGGCCAGCTGAGCCCAGGTTTTTTAGTGAGATTGTTACTGCTCCCCCTCCTCCTTTTTCATCCGGGCTTGGGACCGGTAAAGGCCTTATTTTGTTTTTTATTGGAGGCTATTCTAGAATGTGAGATGAACCGACAAGCAGAAACCTTTATCTCCAGGCTCAAAACTGGCAGCCATACAAGACCACTCCTCTTCCAGGATGGTGTAAAGACCTTCCCACAATGCACCATCTTTATGACCAAAGAGGCCTCATCAAACTACCTCTTGGAATGTATGGGAGCCTCAAGACAGAAGACCTATATTCCAAACCTACCAAGATTGTGAATTTGATCTATGAATATAGTCTCCATGTCCTTGTATAATTATACAATGGGATAATAATAATAATAAAAACTCTGTAATGGTAGTTCCAGAATATGTAAATAGAGAGACTGAGCTACTTCAGACATATAATGACAACAAATGGTTTAGAAAAGATGTTGGGAAAAGCTGAAGGAAGATGAAAGAAAGAGGGAAGACCTGCAATGGGCTGGATAGAAGAGGTGAAGAAAACTACCAGAAGGTCACTATAATATGTAAACAAAGACTGACTTACTTCAGACATACAACGAGAACAAATGATTTAGAAAAGATATTATTGTTGAGAAAAAAGCTGAAGGAAGAAGAAAGAAAGAGGGAAGACCTACAATGGGCTGGATAGAAGAGGTGAAGAAAAGCTACCAGAAGGTTACTAGAATATGTAAACAAAGACTGACATACTTCAGACATATAATGACAACAAATGGTTTAGAAAATACATTATTGTTGGGAAAAGTTGAAGGAAGAAGAAAGAAAGAGGGAAGACCTGAAATGGGCTGGATAGAAGAGGTGAAGAAAGCTACCAGAAGGTCACTAGAATATGCCAACAAAGACTGACCTACTTCAGACATATAATGACAGCAAATGGTTTAGAAAAGAAATTATTGTTGGGAAAAGCTGAAGAAAGAAAGAGGGAAGACCTGCAATGAGCTGGATAGAAGAGATGAAGAAAGCTTACCAGAAGGTTACTAGAATATGTAAACAAAGACTGACATACTTCAGACATACAATGAGAACAAATGGTTTAGAAAAGATGTTGATGTTGTTGGGAAAAGCTGAAGGAAGAAGAGGGAAGACCTGCAATAAACTGACTAGAAGAGATGAAGAAAGCTTACCATAAAGTCACTATAATATGTAAACAAAGACTGACTTACTTCAGACATATAATGACAACACATGGTTTAGAAAAGACATTATTGTTGGGAAAAGCTGAAGGAGAAGAAGAAAGAAAGAGGGAAGGCCTACAATGGGCTGGATAGAAGGAGTGAAGAAAACTACCAGAAGGTTACTAGAATATGTAAACAAAGACTGACCTACTTCAGACATATAATGACAACAAATGGTTTAGAAAAGATGTTGGGAAAAGCTGAAGGAAGAAGAAAGAAAGAGGGAAGACCTGCAATGAGCTAGATAGAAGAGGTGAAGAAAGCAACAGGAAGGTCACTAGAATATATAAACACAGACTGACCTACTTCAGACATATAATGACAACAAATGGTTTAGAAAAGATGTTGGGAAAAGCTGAAGGAAGAAGAAAGAAAGAGGGAAGACCTGCAATGAGCTGGCTAGAAGGAGTCAAGAAAGCAACAGGAAGGTCACTAGAATATATAAACACAGACTGACCTACTTCAGACATATAATGACAACAAATGGTTTAGAAAAGATGTTGGGAAAAGCTGAAGGAAGAAGAAAGAAAGAGGGAAGACCTGCAATGAGCTGGCTAGAAGGAGTCAAGAAAGCAACAGGAAGGTCACTAGAATATATAAACACAGACTGACCTACTTCAGACATATAATGACAACAAATGGTTTAGAAAAGATGTTGGGAAAAGCTGAAGGAAGAAGAAAGAAAGAGGGAAGACCTGCAATGAGCTGGCTAGAAGGAGTCAAGAAAGCAACAGGAAGGTCACTAGAATATATAAACACAGACTGACCTACTTCAGACATATAATGACAACAAATGGTTTAGAAAAGATGTTGGGAAAAGCTGAAGGAAGAAGAAAGAAAGAGGGAAGACCTGCAATGAGCTGGCTAGAAGGAGTCAAGAAAGCAACAGGAAGGTCACTAGAATATATAAACACAGACTGACCTACTTCAGACATATAATGACAACAAATGGTTTAGAAAAGATGTTGGGAAAAGCTGAAGGAAGAAGAAAGAAAGAGGGAAGACCTGCAATGAGCTAGATAGAAGAGGTGAAGAAAGCAACAGGAAGGTCACTAGAATATATAAACACAGACTGACCTACTTCAGACATATAATGACAACAAATGGTTTAGAAACGACATTATTGTTGGGAAAAGCTGAAGGAAGAAGAGAGGAAGACCTGTAATGAGCTGGCTAGAAGGAATCAAGAAAGCTACCAGAAGGTCATTAGATGAACTGAGAGTGATGATTACTAACAGATCAAATTGGAGAATATTTGTCCATAGTGTCACCAAAAGTTGACTTGATGGACACTAACAACAACAATAATGATAGTAAGGTGAAATCATCAAGCTTCCAGGTATAAATTTATTTTTTTGAAAAATTGTAATTTATGATCTCTAGTATTTGGGCATGAAAGCCTTTCTACAGGAGAAAATATGTTGATTTTATGCTTGAAAGCTAGAGATCTAAGTTGAAAATTTTCATAAAAGAAACTTATTCCTGGAAACCTGATGATTTCACTTTATTATTGATACAGGAGATTATTGTATTAAACAATATTAGCTCTATAAAATTAAAGGATTTTAAAAGCGCGAAAATT
>CP092876.1:2646771-2689242 GCA_030710605.1 Cordylochernes scorpioides | reverse complement strand
GAATTGGGGGAGGGGAGGAAGAAACAGAGAAAAATTGTCCAATCCAGGATTCAATCCCGGGTTGCAAGTCTGTTGAAAATCTCAACAGTTTATACCACATCTCCACCAACCTCTATATAAACAAAGAGAAGAATACAATATAATATAATGCGGCTTATGATTGTAAAACAACATTTGAAATACTATCCCTCATGTGTTTCTTTTCAACAAAAATTCAAAATTTATTTCAAGGAGAAATAACGATTATTTCTAACCTTTTGGATGAGGTATGAAAGGGTGAATTGTGAAGAGTTTCTCCTTGAAATAAATTTAGATTTTTTGTTGAAAAGAAACACATGAGGGATAGTATTTCAAATGTCGTTTTACAAAGAGAAGAATTTATACACTCATGGACAAAACTTAAGGAAGTTGAAAGTAAACACAAGGTAATAAGACCAAATCCAAATAAATAAATAGTGTGTGAATTTGGTCTTATTACCTTGTGTTTATAATCTATAATCCAAATTGTGCATTATCGAAGTAGAAAGTCTTTGATATCACCAGTCGTCTATTTTTTTTAAGGAGAAGACAGAATTAAATTTTGTTCACACTTGGTTATCTCATGTATCTTCAATAAAGGTCACTGTTATATCTTTCAGAGTTATTGTCTCAATCCTGATATATACATGCTAAAAGGTACAACTTCCTTAAGTTTTGTTCATGAGTGTATAAATTGAGTATAACACCAGTTTGATAATGTTAACACACAATTCTGTTATTAATTTTTAAAAATTATAAAATAGATTTAATAAGATAAAGATAGAGATTTGTTACTAGTTGAAATAGCTTTAATGTATATAGTATTATTAAGATATTGACAGGTTATAAAAAAAAGGGTCTTAGTATAAAACACTATTGTTACCAGCATCAATCAACACTGCTGGAGAGATGCAAAGACAACGATGCACAGATCATCCTTTAATTGTTCCCATCATAAGAAAAAATAAGACCAAATCCAAATAAATTAATAGTGTGTGACATTTCAGTAACAGCATTTTTTTTTTGCTTATTCCTAGTACACGTGGTACAGGCCATGATAATCATGGTGGGTAGTTAGCCACTGCTTTTACTGTAAGCACACCACATGTCTACACATATGAAAAGCAGTTCGACTTTGCACTTACAAATGTGCCAGAGCCTCGTTTGGTTACTTGCACTCGCTGGTGGGGTTGGACTTTTTCAAGAATTGAGGGCCATTGGAGCATAGTAACAGCGTTGTTACCATCATCAGACAAAAGAATAAATGAGAAAATATATATCACAGCATTTTCTTAAATAATACAGTTATCAAGAAACAACTAGATAACAGTATTAAACACAAGGTAATAAGACCAAATTCAAATAAATAAATAGTGTGTGACGTTTCGGTAACAACGCTGTTACTGAAATGTCACACACTATTTATTTATTTGGGTTTGGTCATATTACCTTGTGTTTATAATCTATAATCCAAATTGTGCTTAGTCAAACTGCTTTTCACATGTGCAGACATGTGGTACGCTTACAGTAAAAGCAGTCGATAACTACCCACCATGATTATCATGGCCTGTACCACGTGTACTAGGGATAAGCAAAAAAAAAAATTGTGCCTTATTACTGATAACAGTATTATTTAAGAACTCGCTGTGGGATTTTTTTCTCATTTATTCTTCAGTCTGATGATGGTAACAACACTGTTACCGAAACATCACACACACTATTAATATCATAATAGGTTGTTTTAATTTTTTTTTAAATTACAATTCGAAGTTCGTTATAAGCATAGTATTTTATATAGATTTTATTATTTTGGGACTGAAAATAGGTTCGTTATAGGGGTAGTTCGTTATTCTAAAAATCGCAAAGTTCGTTATAACGATGGTATTTTCAATGGAATGGAATTGGGAATCGGCGTGGGTTCGTTATAAGGGAAGGTTCGTTATATCCAGGGTTCGTATTAGCGGGGTTTTACTGTATTTGGATTTGGTCTTAATTTTCTTGTTTTTTTTTTTGCTTATCCCTAGTACACGTGGTACAGGCCACGATAATCATGGTGGGTAGTTAGCAACTGCTTTTTACTGTAAGCGCACCACATGTCTACACATGTGAAAGTATTTCGACTTTGCACTTACAAATTAATTTTCTTGTAGTTATAATCTATAATCCAAATTATGTCTTATCATGTTCCCATTATAGTTCCTTGAACTAAACCTCTGGAAGATTGAACAGCTGGAGAATACCACATCTAAGGAACAAAGTATAAAATTTTAATAAGGAAAACTTACTTTTTTTTTTTGGGCAGAGAGAAATTTTCTTTGCCTCCTTCAAAAAAAAGCTTAGTTTTTCTTATTTGAATCATTTCTTAGTGCTCCCAGTCTTAATGGCAAAGGCAGAAACATTCTACTTCACCCAGTCATGATGGTTGTCAAACAAGCTTGATACTATAATATGATTGAATGGAGATAAGAAAGAAGAAGAAGAATAATTTCTGGGTAACTTTTGCATGTATAAATAATAATAACAACGCTGTTACCGAAATGTCACACACTTTTAATTTATTTGGACTTTTCTTATAGTTAGTTCTATAGAAATTAATTAAAAATATATATTTTGTTAAGCCAGTAGTAAAGTATCTTTGCTCAAAACTTGGACTTTTTCTTTTATGGATAGGTATTCAGTTGTTCACTAGGTTTTCACCATATTGTCGCAATAAAAAAAAAAATTAAATAGGCTCAGTAAGTACTTTTAATATTTTTAAATTAGTAACTCCGCCTTTGCCGGTCCCAAGCCCGAATGAAAAAGGAGGAGGGGGAGCAGTAACAAGCTCACTAAAAAACCTGGGCTCAGCTGGCCCGGCTGATAGTACCCTGTAAGGGCTCCTAATCCAGGGATACAGGATGAGTCTGTACTCCATGTTAGGAGCGGCTGCACATGGCGTCTGTTCCTCATGTCAGAGGCGGCCATTTCTTTTGGAACTAAGTCAGCCTGCTACTGAGTAGTGGTCCCAGTCTTAATGACAAAGGCAGACACATTCTACTTCAAGTGTGGAGATAAAAAGAAGAAGATTTGATTAGTTATATGAAAGATGTTAAATAAGGGTTATGATATACATGCGCCGAGTCGACTCAAGAGTTAAAGTGAGAGACGTAAACTGTTTTCTTCATGCTGCATGAGCCAGCACGTTCCATCCTACGTAGCGCCACTGTTGTCCTGTTGTTGTTGTTTCTTATCCCCATGTGTAAAGATTAAACGAATTCCATGAGTTCATGCTCCTCGAGCTGTTTTATGATAAGCAGCAGCCTCTCCCATAGGTCCTTTTTTTTTAATTATTAATTTCATTATCCCTAGTACACGTTGTACAGGCCATGATAATCATAGTGGGTAGAAGTTGGTGACTGCCTTCACTGTAAGTGCACCACATGTCTACACATTTGAAAAGCAGTTCGACTTTTGTGCATACAAATATGCCAGAGCCCCGTTAGGTTACTTGCACTCGCTGTTGGGGTTGGACTTTTGCAAAAATCGGGGTCATGTTTTATGATGAGCAACGGCCTCTCCCAAAAGTCCTGTTTAGTACATCTAATGCAAGCCAAAATGTGTTCTAGAGCTGCAGGTACCAAACTACATTTTGGGCAAGTGGGGTAGATTTTGTTGTTATTTTCTATCTGTGACTGTTGTCCCGACCGGTCATACCAGCCAAGTTAAGAGGGAAATACCAGGAAACTCTGTTTTTCTCACAATATTAACACTTATATTATAAATATTCAAGTACACCTATCCCCCGATTTACATGGCAGATACGTTCCTGAGAAAAATGTGTAAATCGGGGGATAGGTGTACACAGAAATAAAAATAAAATGCATTGACAGGTTAAAATATGTAGTCAGCACATAAGCTCGGGATTCCTCGTGAGATGTGTACACAGCGCTTGTGTTCAATCACAGTAGCATTTAGTATAGTGCGATAAAAACAAAAAAAAAACTTATTTGGAAAACCGTGTAAAAGCGAAAACGTGTAAAACAAGTACCGTGTAAATCGGGGGATAAGTATACTATTATTATCATCAATAGATAAATAAGAAAGTACAAAAAAATTGACATTTGTTCAGAAAAACTTTCTTTTTTTTTAAACACCTATTTATACAGAAAAATAAGATAAAAATAAAATAGGGAAAAAAATCTCCAATAAAACTCATTTCAAACATAAGAATTAAAATGTCTACATAACAAGAATTGAAAAAAAAAATGTAAATTAAGAATGAATAGAAAAAGTATTAAAAAAATAAACAACAAAAGAAAAAAAAAAAAAATCTACTTTAAAAAATAAATACAAATTGAAGAATAGCCAAAAATATAAAGTATAACTAAAAAAAAAAAAAAAAGATTATAGAATTACATTAGAGGAAAAGAAAAAATTAAATAACCACCAAAAGATTCCTAAAATATCATTGAGTTTAAAATTTAATTAGTATGAATGGGGTTAGAATAACACCAAATAATAACAAAAAGAGTATTAGACCTTAATAAATTAACCAATTATTTTAAAAATATAAGTTTCTTTTCATATGTAAAAATATATTTTTAAAAATTTAAAATAGTTAAAAAAAAAAAATAAGAAGAAAAAAAAACCAGAATAATTCTTCATTTTGATCATAGATGGTGTTACAAAATGGTAAATATGCAAATAGGTCCGATCAAAAGTCATTATGCAACTTTGAGGAAATAGAATGTGAGATTAGAAAGGAAAAGAAAGAAATAGAGAGAGAGAAAAAGAAAGACCACAGAGAAGTAATAAAAAAGTAAAGTTTACTACAAAACTTTTTTTTTTCTTATAATTTGAAAAAAGAGACTGCATTTTTTTTATCACAAAGTAGAAAAAAAAAGTAAAAAAGCGAAAAAAAAGAGGATAAGGATGGCACTGGGAGAAATAAATCCTTTTGACTTTGGAAGCTCTCAGAGCTCATCTCTAATGTGATGGAGGCTATCTCCGAAGTTGGTAGCTTCGCTGCTGATGAAGGTGTCTTCATTGTCCGCAATCTCATCCGCTGATAGGCGGCCATCTTTGTTGTCATCCGTCCTCTCGAGGAGAAACTCCACCTCGCTCTGGACAATCTCCCTGCCATACAAACCCATCTTGTTGGCCACTTTCACAGATTCGTGGCTTATGAATATTAGGAAAGACAAAACTTCGGGATGAGAGAACAATTTATTTCAGGCAAGAACAAACTATGAATGGTAAACAAAAGATAAGCCACAAGGGAAATTTACAGAGTAGCAAAATATAAACATAAAAATGACCACTCTGTTAATAAAAATAATAAAATTAATAAATACATATCATGATATTTGAAGAAATGCTTGAAGTTTGCTTTTCAAACAATAGATTACTTTTATAAGCAAATGTATGGAAGTATAAGTGTGGAAACTTTTGTGAGATTAGGTGCTCTTCCAGAAACATTTTTATGTGAGACACTACACTCATGGACAAAATTTAAGGAGGTTGTACCTTTTAGCATGTATATCGGGATTTAGACAATAACTCTGAAAGATACACTCACGGACAAAACTTAAGAAAGTTGTACCTATTAGCATGTATATCAGGATTCAGACAATAACTCTGAAAGATACACTCATGGACAAAACTTAAGGAAGTTGTACCTTTTAGCATGTATATTGGGATTCAGACAATAGCTCTGAAAGATATTACAGTGACCTTTATTGAAGACACAAGAGATAACCAGGTGTAAACAAAATTGCCTCTGTCTCTTTAAAAAAAAAAATAGATGACTGGAGGCATCAAAGAATTTCTATTTTCTCCAGTTTTGTCCATGAGTGTATTTAAGACATGACATGATAGTTTCCTCATCCAGTACCTTTGTCCAAGAGGATTGTGTAATGGTGATGATGAAACATTATGCATAACTGACCGACCATCTTGTCACAGGACAATATTCTTAACTATCATCCAAATAATACCAACATATTACAGTAGAACCTCCATTAGAGGTCACTCACTCTATAGGAGACCTCTCTATAAAGGACATTTTTCATTTGAAAAATTCTCATTTTTTACTATTTAGCAACTCTCCGGTAAGAGGACACCTCTCTCTAAAGGACACTTTGGCTCTGCGATTAAGTGTCCTTTACAGGGAGGTTCTACTGTATTTATTTATTTTTTTGCTTATCCCTAGTACACGTGGTACAGGCCATGATAATCATGGTGGGTAGTTACCGACTGCATTTTACTGTAAGCGCACCACATGTCTACACTTGTGAAAAGCAGTTCGACTTTGCACTTACAAATGTGCCAGAGCCCCGTTTGGTTACTTGCACTCGCTGGTGGGATTGGACTTTTGCAAGAATCGGGGGCCATTGGAGCATTTTTTTTTTTTAACAGAAAAAAGTGTCCAATGCGGGAATCGAACCCGGGTCGTAGTGGTCGAAAACCAAACGGTTTAACCAGCCTTCCACCGACCCCCCTGATTAGGTGATGTCCTTTACGGGGAGGTTCTACTGTATTTAATTTACTACCCTATATCCAAACAAAGAAAGGAATGCCATTAAGACAGCAAGGGTAGAATTGTACTAGGTATATGTAGGTATATATAGGTTTAGTCATACATGAAGCTTTTTGAATAACAGCATGTGTGTGTATGTGTGCTACCATTCTCAGGCACCAAAGTTTTGAACCCTCATCTAAACAAAGGAAGAAATGCCATCAAGACAGCAGGAGTAGAATTGTACTAGGTATATATGGGAATTTAGCTATATATGAAAGTTTTTAAGTAACAGCATTGCTACCATCATCCTCAGACAAGAGTTATAAACCCTATCCAAACAAAGAAAGGAATGCTATTCTAGACAGCAGGAGTAGAATTGTACTAGGTGTATGTTTATATGGGTTTAGTTATACATGAATTTTTTTAGTAACAGCATTGCTATCATCATCCTCAGACAAGAGTTATGAACCCTATCCAAACAAAGAAAGGAATGCTATTCTAGACAGCAGGAGTAGAATTGTACTAGGTGTATGTTTATATGGGTTTAGTCATACATGAAGTTTTTTAGTAACAGCATTGCTACCATCCTCTTCAGACACAAGAGTTCTGAACCTTATCCAAACTTTAAGACAGCAAGGGTGGAATTGTACTAGGTGTGTATGGGGGTTTAGTTATACATGAATTGATAAGGCACAATTTGGATTATAGATTATAAATTTGTCTTGATAGATTATGAATATTGTCTGAAGATGGTAACAACGCTGTTACCGAAACGTCACACACTATTTATATATTTGGATTTGGTCTTATTACCTTGTAGTTATATGTGAAAGTTTTTGAGTAACAGCCTTGCAACCATCCTCAGACACAAGAGTGTTGTTGTTTCTAATCCCCTGTGTAAAGATTACACAAATACCATTAGTTCATGCTACCCGAGCTGTTGGATGATGAGCAGCGGCCTCTCCCAAAGATCCTGTTTAGTGAATCTAATGCAAGCCAAAATGTATTTTGGAGATGCAGGTGTCAAGCTACATTTTGGGCATGTGAGGTAGATTTTGTTGTTAGTTTCAGAAACAAGAGTTCTGAAACCTCATCCAAACTTGGAGACAGCAAGGGTGTATTTGTACCAGATGTATGCGGGTTTAGCTATAAATGAAGGTTTTTGAGTAACAGCATTGCCACCATTCTCCTCAGAAACAAGAGCCCTGAGCCCTATCTAAGACAGCAAGTTGCTACTCACTCCTGGGAGGGCACCAGCCAGCCAATCACCTCCTCCTTGTTCAACTTTCCATCCCCATCTCTGTCCAACTCCGCCTCAAAGCGATCCCTCTCAGTCACGTAGTTCTCTGAACCGGGCCTCAGTCCGGCCAGGAACTCTGTCAGTGACAGGACACCGTCTTTGTCCTTGTCCTTCTTTCCCATGGCCTCCTCGTACAGAACCTGCAGACACATCACTTACATTACATTCAGTGTTAACACACAATACTCCCACGAAATGATAGTCAACAAATATATAACTGCATAAATACAAGGATGGTCATCTTTCTGTTTTATATAAATTCTACAAGGCTGCAGTCACCGTTTGGAAGAGATTAATAGAATTGCCAAATGTCGTGGTCCATTTGGATGAGGAAAGCAAAGACTAGAACGTGGCTGATTCCACACTCGCCTTTTCCGTGATACGCTAATCTTGACATATGCACAGTGTGACCACTGGACATGTGTATGAACTGTAGGCTGTTGTTGGGTTCTGCGCTGCCTTGAGTACAGAAGCTCCATCTATGCTTCCTTTCTTCCTGTGGTATATCTGTATAAGACCAGTGGTCTTAATAAAGCTGTGTGTGTGGTAATTAAGACCAAATCACTATTTATTAATATGCTCTCATTTTGCTATGGTCTCATGGGAGACACTACTGTACTAGCACATCAACACTTGTAGAAAATTCAAGGAGAAGGGGAAAAGTATAGTAACTTAAGATCTCAGCCAACAAGTGTTCTTCTTGCAAGAGAGAGAAAGAGAGGTTGCTTGTGTTGTAAGCCGTGGAACCGACCTCAATTAAAGAGATGGATAAGCCAGCCCCTGGAAGGAAGTTTCCTCTGTTCATTTCCTGAGCAACCTACCTCCCTCATGTCCTCGTACTCCTCTGGGTTGGCAAACCTCCCAAACTCCTCCTGGTCCAGCTTGCCATCTTGGTCCAGATCTGCTTTCTGGAAGAGCTCCTTCTCATTCTTGAACAGCTGGTTCACACACACCAGGGGGATTACCTGGTTGTACATATATATATAGAGAGAAATATATATTCACTTATAGACACAAAATTTAAGAAAGTGAGGGTCAAAGGAAGGATGGTCTAAACCATTAATTTTCGACCGCTACAACCCGGGTTCAATTCCGGCATTGGGCACTTTTTTCTGATAAAAAAAAAAATGCTTTAATGGCCCCCAATTCTTGCAAAAGTCCAACCCCAAAAGCGAGTGCAAGTAACCAAACGGGGCTCTGGCACATTTGTAAGTGCAGAGTTGAACTACTTTCACGTATGTAGACATGTGGTGCACTTACAGTAAAAGCAGTTGTCTACTTCTACCCACCATGATTATCATGGCCTGTACCACGTGTACTAGGAATAAGCAGAAAAAAAAAAAAAAACTTGAGGAAGTTGTACCTTTTAGCATGTATATTAGGAAAAAAAAAATTTTAAGGAATAAAACTGAAAAGCATATTTACAAGAGAAGTGTCTGTAGTTTGAATTAAAGGCACTTTATATATATTTATATTATTTAAAAATGCTTATTTTGGATCATATATTTTTATTTCCAATATTTCATATGGCAACTCGCCAAACTTCTTCGGGGAACAAGATTGTTTTGAGATGCTTGCGTATCAATTCACGAGTATGTACAACTGCTGTAAAATTTAAAATATATATATAACTAGCGGACGTACCCGGCTTCGCCCGGGTTTTACCCGAGTAAAGGTTTGTCTAACGAATCTCTCGATAAAGTGAACATTTTTTCCCTGTCCCTTGAAAAATACTCGATAAGTTGAATAAAATCAATATTAATTGGTTCCCTCGGTAATTGGAAGTTAAAGGAATAGTATTTTGCCTTGGAATTGTATCATTATTCTTGTCTAAAATAAATTGCCGTGTCATCCTGAATTTTGTCTTTCCTAATTTTCTACATTACAAAATCATCATATCATCATGATAATATTTAGAGCAGATTGTTGAATTATAACAGATAAATTAGAATATTTATCTTGATTATTTTTAGGCGAAAAGTTATTTCAAAAATTTTATTTGTTAGAAACCTTCCCAGTACTATACTAAATAACTTCCCAAAGTTTCATGGCGTTCCAATGAGTGGTTTGGTCAGGCATAAAGGACAGACAGACACACATACATTCATTTATATATATATAATATATATAGATGATCCAAAATTAGTATTTTTAAATAATGAATATATGGATTGCTCAATTATCAAACATATATTAATATATGTTTCGCAACTTTCAGTTGCACGATAAGATGTCCTTTTCAAACATATATTTATATGTAAATTTTAGTTATACTATTTACTTATTAAAACAGTAGAACCTTCGTGAATGTATACTCGTGTTTGAGGACACCTCTCTATAAAGGACAGTATTAATTTGCAAAATTACCTTTTTTTTTTTTTTCTATTTAGCAACTCTCTAGGAGGACACACTACTCCCTAAAGGACACAAGGTAATAAGAACAAATCCAAATAAATAAATAGTGTGTGGCGTTTTGGTAACAGCATTGTTACCATCTTCAGACAAAAGTACTGAATGAGAAAT
This sequence comes from Cordylochernes scorpioides, assembly GCA_030710605.1. NCBI lineage: Eukaryota > Metazoa > Arthropoda > Arachnida > Pseudoscorpiones > Chernetidae > Cordylochernes > Cordylochernes scorpioides. Next base: position 2,678,902 of record CP092876.1, on the reverse strand, counting down.
TTTACCTATGTAAAATTTGTAAATGTAAAAATTAAAATTATTATTAAAAATGTAAAATTTCTCATTCAGTACTTTTGTCTGAAGATGGTAACAACGCTGTTACCGAAACGTCACACACTGTTTATTTACTTGGATTTGGTCTTATTACCCTGTGTTTATAATCTATAATCCAAATTGTGCCTTATCTATTCCTAAAGGACACTTTGGCTATGCAATCTGCATTTAGGTGTTGTCCTTTACAAGGAGGTAGGTGGTTCTACTTCAAACTCTGCAGTGGTGGCAGAGGTGCCATGTACATATTTATTGTACACAGTATGTATATATCTAATTATATATTATTTTAAAATATAATAGTGAAGACTATGTACTTTTTTTATGTATTGATAAGATGTCAATAAAATTATCAATTGTCTACTGTATTTTAAATTAAATATATATATATATGAAAAAATAGTACAAATGTTATATTGTACTGGGATAAGGTGCATAAATTAAGAAAAAGACATCTCCTTATCGTGCAAATGAAAGTTGCTGATGGCTTGCGTCATCTATCGGAATAAATATCAACTATTCTCGTTGATTTTTAATTATTCCAGAATTGGCCAAATACCCATTCTTGATTAATCAAGAAAAGCTAACCACGGACGCGTTTCGGTCTGTTGGCCCTCATCAGCATGGTACAAGCTGTACCTCAACGACCAAAAAACTGGTCATTCAGGCATCCTGAAAAATCATGAAACGGGTAGTTAAGGCCAGAATTGTGTGAGAACGCGACCCAATGTGAAAAAATGGTACAAATGTAATATTTATATATAAATATATTATATAATCTAAAATACAAATATTTTATTTTTTTTAAAAACATATATTTTATTTTTTCATTCATTGACTGTTCTGCATTTTTGACCATATATTCAAAAAAATATCACTTTTAATTATTGTTGTTGTAAATAATGTATATTTAACCCTACCTATCTTTTATCCACGATTATAGAATTCATTATATAAATTCTATATTCCTGTGATATAAATAATTTATGTATATTTTTACTTCAAGAGATTCAAAATAAAAATCTGCTTGAAAGGTAAATAATTATTTTTATTTTTCCACGACTGCACCTCTTTTCAACAATCAAACACACAAAAAATTTCTAATCTATAACATATATATATATATATATATTGTATATATAAGAATAGAGTATAACCATTCACCCAAATATTTAGGATATAAAAAAAAAGAGGGGGGGGGGAAGAGATACCACGAACTCTTATAATATGATGTATTAGCACCGCATCTGTTATGAGAAATTGAAACTATTTTATACACGTACTAGCCGAATGACCCGGGCAACACCCGTGTTTTAAATTAGACACGTGGACCTGTTGGATCATTAACGCCCGTGTTTTACCCGATTGATTGTTTTTATTCAAATACTATTTGTTACAATTATAAATTGGCACCTTAAATAAATGCATATATTAGTTTTTTTTTTTTACTTATCCTTTTAGTCTAAATTAGACAAGATCTTGGAGGTCGTGCTCGTAAAGAAGCTCAAGAACTCTTCTTGGTTCTCTGTACAGGGATCTTTTGTCCTTTCCAATGCAATTTAGTAAATGTTGGGGAGTGGCCTCTTCGGTTTTGCACCTAGTGCACATGGGGAAGCTTTTGGCTCCCTCTTTATAGACTAGCATATATTAGTTAATAACTATAGCCTATGTGCTTTATCTGTCTATGTACTGTTGGCTTCCATAGGCGTCTCATACTGGGAAAAAGAAAGAGAGGATTCCATTTGGTTATTAACTAATATATGCATTTATTTAGGGAGCGACCCGCTCCAACACAATAGTTACAAAAACCAAAAAGCGAGTGGTGGGGGGGGGGGGTGGCAAAGTGTCTCGCGCAGTGGCGGCGCCATCGTAGCGAACCAATAGGAGAGCGCCATTCCAAAAAAAAAGCAAACGGTGACAGAGATGAAGAACGCATAACGCTCGTAACTGTATATAGAATGATTCTTTTTTAAATTAAACAATTATTTCCAAGAGGTCAGCTTCAGTATCGATATGAAAGGAAAACAGAAGAATACAATATTACAGTATTATGGTAGATTAAACTGGTGAAACCACTGGGAGGGTTCACCACTAATGAGCCGGATACACCCATTATTTATTTATTTAATTTATTTATTTATTATTTATCCCTTGGCAGAGCTGACTGCTATAGGGCGCGTCCCCAGGTGGCGGATAAGGGAACGACCTTCAGATATGAAGGCCAGCTGCAACATAAGCAGAATAACTCTGACAAATAAGCAGTCGCGGACCAACAGCAGCATTGTTAGAAGAGAAGTAGACCTCTTTAAAAATCCTCACTTCAACTGACCCAGTTGATAGACCTCAGCAAGGGTCCCACTCCAGGGATATGGAGGAGCTGCATCTGTACTCATGTTAGAGTCGGCAGCAAAGGCATCTGCTTCCCTATTAGGAACGGCCTCAAATTACAGGCAAAGTCAGACTTTCACCAAAGTGTGCCTGGATCAGGGTACCATGATCAACGAAAGCTGCACCCCTACACCCCATTCCATGAGTGAACTCCTGGAATTTGTGCAATCTTTACACAAAGGGATAAGAAACAACAACATTTATTATTTATTCTTTTTTTTTCACTGCAGTAAGGGCAGTAGATAATTGTTTAATTTATTTTTATAAAAGAATCATACGCGTCTATAATAATTTTAATTTCTAACCATGGACTCTGTTAACACTTCCAGGTGGGAGGTTTAACCAACTTACCTCGGCATCACTATCATCCGCCTCATCAAAGTCTGAGGAGAACTTGGCTTGTTCCTTCCATGTCACGTAGCCGTCTCCATCTGCATCTGTTTCGTGCATCTGTTCCATGGCTTCCTCTTTCGACACCAACCTGCACACCACATTGCCAGAGACTTGTTGAGTCTACTCAGGTCCCACATCTCTACTCACTTGAAGGCATTATCAACCCAGATATGGAGTTCCTTGGCATCCACGAAGCCATCTTTGTCCGTATCGATTATCTTGGCCAACGCACGCAGCTTGCGCCGAGCTTCCTCCGGAGTCAGACTTCTGGATTCCTCCTCGCTTCCTTTGCACACAGTACACAGAATTCTTATAACAACTCGTACAATCTATTAACATATTCCCAGCAAACAGCTCTGTCACACACAAGGTAATAAGACCAGAATACATGGATTTGGTCTTATTACCTTGTGTTTATAATCTATAATCCAAATTGTGCCTTATCAGCTCTATCACAGTACAATGGCTCATGTTCTTCTTCTTTCTTATCTTCATCATGACTGGGTGAAGTAGAATGCATCTGCCTTTGTCATTAAGACTGGGAGCACTACTCAGTGGCAGGCTGACTTAGTTCCAAAAGAAACGGCCGTCTCTGACATGAGGAACAGACGCCATGTGCAGCCGCCCCTAACATGGAGTACAGACACTGCTCATCCTGTACCCTGGATCAGGAGCCCTTACAGGGTACTATCAGCAGGGCCAGCTGAGCCCAGGTTTTTTAGTGAGCTTGTTACTGCTCCCCCCTCCTCCTTTTTCATCCAGGCCTGGGGCTGGCAAAGGCGGAGTTGGATCATGTTGGAATTCCTAGAAATGAACTGGCAGACTCTCTGCAGCACATAGCTGGTACAGAGGGACAAGCATCAATTCTGTTCTCCCAAGGGAACAGTCGTCCTTGTGTGATTTCCAAATTAAGTCATTTATGAATATTTTACTTTCCAAAGAATGATTGTAAGGTTTTTCCACTATGTACTAATTGCAATTCTCAACCTGCAACTCCAAACCACATCATTGACTATTGCTCATCCATTGATGAGCTCTACTCATCCCCAGAAGAAAAAGGAGGAGGGGGAGCAGTAACAAGCTCACTAAAAAACCTGGGTTCAGCTGGCTCGGCTGATAGTACCCTGTAAGGGCTCCCAATCCAGGGATACAGGATGAGCAGCGTTTGTACTCCATGTTAGGAGGGCTGCACATGGCGTCTGTTTTTCATGTCAGAGGCAGCCATTTCTTTTGGAGCTAAGTCGACCTGCCACTGAGTAGTGCTCCCAGTCTTAATGACAAAAGCAGACAGTCATGATGGTTGTCAAATCTCCCCCCCAGAAGACATCATAAAAAAACTTAAGCTCTACAGACTTGATACCCTAATATGATTAATAAGTAGAGATAAGAAAGAAGAAGACAAAAAATCAATGATGATACTATATGAATGGTGAAAAATTATGTCCCGCCATTAAAGGTAAGCATTACCAACTAAGAGCAGCAACTTAATCTTTGTTAGGGTCAGTAACAAAAGTGTGTTCTCCATGTTAAAAACAAACTCAACTGAAGCTAAATCACATTACTACAATGACTTTAATGACCGATATGTCCTCACTTCTTTTTTCTAGATTTAATTCATTTTGTCTCCTCTCTAATTGTAAATACGCTGCTGTATCACCTCATAAGCATAAATAAAATAATTGCTACAATTTGTGCTTCAGATTCTTGGAATCAATTTCTGATGTATTTATTCAAATTAAGACTAGTTGCACAACATAGTTTTATGGCAATATTTCAGGGAAGAAAGAAAAGACTTCTGGAAAGAAAATGGCCGGAACTGTTTACTTTGTAAGGATCTCATGGATGATAATTTGGTTCACTATTTCTTCCAATGCCCTCTCTTAACAGAAAAACGTCCTGAAATTTTCCCAAGCCCTAACTCTGGTCAATTTAGATACCATCGCATATGTCAACTTCTCTCTTCAGCTCTGAATGATGAATTACTGATTGTTAGATACTTTAAGCTCTGCACAGAAGCTGGGCGCATGAGAAAGAATGCAGGGCAAAGGATACTGGAGGATGAACTATCTGTAAATAGGTAACTGAATGTGAGACAAACCTTATTTTGTTGTAAATGTTTCCTCTTCCCTCTCCTCTTGTTGACGTGTAAATACGGCGAATCCTATATGGGGCGGAATGCCCTAAATAAAAGCTTTTGTTGTTGTTGTTGTATTTATTCAAATTTGCTTTCATGAAGATAATTAATTTTAAGGCACAGGGAATTAAAGAAGATGAAATATAACTGAAATGATTTTGATATTTAGGATTTTTTGGGAGGTGTCCTGATGCTGTCCCCTAGATTTTTATTTTATTAAATAAAATATAATGGTGAATCCCCAGATTTGGGTACATTTGGTAGGTGGCGCTGTACGTTGCCACCGCCGTACCTTAGAGGCGTTTTACACGAGTTAAAGATGCGATTTTGGATGTAGTGATTTATACATTTCGATCTTTTATATTAATGTATATATACTTACTATGCACGAGTTAAAAATATAATTTCGGTGAAATACTTTGAATTTTACCAATTTAATTTTAATTTACCAATATAATTTTTAAAAAGATTTAACAGTTAAAAAACATTTTTTAAAATAAAATATAAACTGATTTTTCTAAAACGAACATTATTTTTTTAATTATCTGAAACTAACCTAATTCAACTTATCTAAAACTAACCTTATTTATATTTACACTACCTTTTTAATTTCATATTTAAATTAAAATACGTTTATAATACTAAATAATAACATTTTTAAAAATAGACTTTCTGGTTCACACTTTTGTATCTAATCAATTATGTATTTTTTTATTTATCTCTATTAAAAAAATCTGTATAGTTTTGTTTAAAATATTTTAAGTGGCATATTTTCAAGTCATATATTTATACACAAGTTTTATATTTATTTTACAAATATTGTATAAGATGTGATTAATAAACTTTGTAAAAAAAATTTAATACATTTTTAATAACATGACGTTATGTTATATTCCAATAGGTAAAATAGGTTAGTTTCAGACGGCTTATAAATTAGGTTAGTTTCTGATAGGTTATAAATTAGGTTATTTTAAGGTGTTATAAAAAGGTTTGTTTCATTAATTAAAATAGGTTAGTTTCAGATAGGTTAAATTAGGTAAGTTTAATCGCTAAATAAGGTTAGTTTTAGATAAGCTGAATTAGGTTAGTTTCAGATAATTAAAAAAATAATGTTAGTTTTTAGAAAAATAAGTTTATTTTTTATTTTAAATAATGTTTTTTAACTGTTAAATCTTTTTAAAAATTATATTGGTGAGTTAAAATTAAATTGGTACAATTCACCGAAATTATATTTCACCGAAATTATATTTTAAACTCGTGCATAGTAAGTATATATACATTAATATAAAAGATCGAAATGTATAAATCACTACATCCAAAATCGTATCTTTAACTCGTGTAAAACGCCTCTAAGGTACGGCGGTGGCAACGTACAGCGCCACCTACCAAATGTACCCAATTCTGGGGATTCACCAAATATAATTCTTGTTGTGTGTCAACTCTTAATTCAAATAATAATGTTTAGAAGAGAAAAAAATGAATTTAAATATTTTATACTTTAAATTTGGGGAAAATTATAAAATTCATAACAATTTTTATTTTCAAATATAATATACAATAAAATATTTATATTTGTATTTATCTTGCCAAAATATTCTTATGATTATTTTTTATAGAACTAATAAGGAAATATAATCGGACAAATATAGTACTTACTTAAATGATACGTTAGTGCATCAGCTTCTCTTTCCTCTGCATTTACGCTAAATATTCCAAAAAATGGGCAAATGGCACAAAAGAGTAAGACTAAAAAGTAGAGATTGGAAAACATATTTGTTTGGAATCCAAAATGAAAATAAATAAAACAATGTTGCCAAATGATTTTTTCTACAGATATTAGTAGATGTCATTGTGCTTTTTCAATGATCTATAACAATCTGGTCAATTGAAGTATGTAAAACAACATACAAAAAGTATAGTTTTATTAGCTATTGTAAAATAAATTTATTTTTAAAGATATAAATGTTATTTTATATTTATTTTTAATACAACACAAGACATTTTAAAGCCTAGGCTCATTTTTGAGTAAATAATCATTTTATTTTTCAATATTTCGATGAACTAATCGTTCATTTTTGTTTTGAAATGATGTATGATTAGTACTTTGGAATTTTGGAAAATAACTCTTAATGATTTAACCCAAAAAAGTCCAATCTTTAATTCATTATATATTGTGTGTGCCCATATCCAGATTAATTGATTTTTTTTTATTAATCAGAGGGAGAGAAAGGTTTAGAAATATAGCTTTACTCGATTTCTAATAGCTTCCTCAGGTTGCAATAATAGCTAAGCCAATTTACTATTATTTTCACCCATATGTCCAAAATTTTATATATATTTATTTTAAAAGAATTTTAAGGTTACATTTTATCTGATATGATTTTTTTTAAAGCTCGTCCTGATAAAAATGCCATTTACCGCTGGGAATAATCAACAAAGATGAATGAGTGCCATTATGCGCTGCACTACATGCTCTAGCCATTTAACTTGCTTTTGGCATTCATGGATCTCAACCTTGCAGCTTTTCTGTCACATCTTCTAGAAATTCTGGATTCCTTAGATAGTGATATTGGATTCCTACACACCGCCAAAGCCCCTTCTGCGTCCTGCAGCTGGATTTAGTTCCCCATACATGAAGCAGCTCATAATTAATCTCAACCTAAAGCATTTAGCCTCCTGTTAAGTTTAATTTTCCAGTTCCATCTGTAGAGGCCACTTCTGCGGCCTCCACAAAGTTCACCCACAGTAACTAATAGAAAGCTGGTAAACAATGGTGAAGCTGCCTCGACAAGAACGAAGCGGACTTCGAGAATTATTCATTGTCAAACAAGCCCATCTCTTCACCTTCTTTTACTACCTATTTTTTATGTATATATATAAGTTATAATATTATAATAAATTTCTTTTTTTTTTTTAAATAAATAATCAGCTATTTTTGTTTTAATATTTTCAAATAATATTCGTTAATTAAAATAATATTTTGAATAATAATTTTAATGATAATTTTATTTTTATTTTAACAGTTGGAGTATTTTTTTAAATTATTTTTTTTTATACTCTGTTAAAAAAATAAAAATCTTGGAGGGAAATTTGAGGAAAAGATAAGGGAGAAAAGGGATAGACTAGGCAGCGATAGCAGTGGGGAGTTCAAAACAGAGCTCCTGAGAAATTAGTCCAAAAATGTAGTCTTTCAAGATTTTAGTGGAAGAAATTTTCCAGCCATCCAACTAAAGCACCAAATAAGATAAGTAACTTTTCATAATATTTTTAAACAGGTTAAATTTATGCATATTTTCCCAATTTATTCTTATTGCCCATTTTTTATTTTTCTTTCTTTTTTTTTTCTCTGTCTGTGACCATTTCAATAGATAAATAAATGTAATAATTTGTTCTGAATCTCAACTTTGACTCTGAGTCATTAATTTAGTTTCGAGTCAATTATTTTAACCCCAGTGCGCGCAGGATATATGCAAATTATATTTATTTTGTATAGCAGGGTGTATATTTCGTGAACTCCCTGAGAACGAAAGAGTCATCATGGCTTTCGGGACGAAGGCGTCAGAAATCAGCTCTACACCTTCTTCTCGGCTCCCCATTACAGTTTAAATTCAGCAGGTTGGTGCTAGTGTACTAGTCCCTATATATGTTGGCCTCTGATCCAGACAACTTCAGATCAGCATTTTAACCTGAATTCAAACTTTCCTGCAGAACCTGGTATATATTCCATCTGAACCAGGTTAATCTGGCTGCTGCATTGAGTAGATGGAGTGTGTCAGTTTCCCTGGGTAACACTGTAGCAACTCTAGTGATGACAGAACCCACATTTAAAGTAGCCCAGCAGCTGTAGAGAGCTATCATCATGGAGTCTGTTTTTGACTACTGCATTCCTCTGAGTTGTTGGAGTAGAAACTCTCATGTTTTTTGTGCTAGAAATATTTAGTAAAGCCTTATAAATGCTAGTCTTGCAGCATGGACTCTCTTTTTAATTTAAATTAAATTATATAGAAGCATAGGGCGCCTCTCCAGTCAAAATCTGACGCCATCTATTAACCGTCGCCGCAACTAGCGGCCTCAGGTCGGTGACAAAGCCACAAAACCAGCTTTGGCAAATTGAGAAGCGTCCACCTAGAGACCATGGTTTCGGGCTAATGGCCCTCGTCAGTCTAGGGCGGACTTTATTCCATGAGATCCACACGCGATCTAATAGATGGAGTCGGTTTTTTACATCTATTTTAAAGGGAGAGGCGCCCTATGCTTCTATGGATCAATTTCCTCCCAGCAAATTTTCCATCCATATTAAATTATACATATTTACCTTTAATTATACTCTTCCACTTCTCTCTATAACATCCAGACATACCCTTGCTTTTTGTAGTTTTTAGACAGGCCGAATCCTAGCCTCAGAATAAAAATCTAATTTTTCTCAAGCCACACGACACACACAGAACACAAGCGGCTCAGTAGCAATTAGGACCACCGCGGACGGCGATGCACGTTAGGAAGAGAATCAATCAGACTATGCGTCCTGAAGGATGCCTCTCTATTCCCTTTCAACCATTTTCCACAGGTCATCTTCTGAACCCAACTGAGGCAAGGCATGCAAACGAAGTCCAATAATATCTCAGATATGCTCGATTGGTGAGAGTTCAGGAGAGTATGGTGGCCAAGGAATCATATGTGCATCTTACAGATCTTGTTGGCTAATGAGAGCAGTATGCGGTCTGGCGTTATCCTTCTGTTTAAAAAATCAATGGGTCGCAGCACATCATCAATGTATCGTTGGGCTGTCATAGTGCCCTGAATATGGTGACAGGTTATATCATATGAGATTGCGCCCCAAACCATGAATCCGCGCGGTGGGGCATTCCATAAATGCTGCTGGATTGGACCTTTCTCCACGTTTATTATTGGCGACTATCACTTGACAAACAGAAGCGTGACTCATCTGGGAACACGACCCTGTGCCATTCCTCATTCACGATCTAGCCTTGCGACATTCCGAACGTTGGCATCCAATCAATGGGATCAATGGCAGTCTTCTTACCAGACGACATTAAAGCAAGCCATTAGCAACCAATCAACCAAAAATAGTTCAGGTCGAGATGGAATGTTCTAAAGTGTCTTGCCCATTTTGTAGAATGAAGTCACAAGTGGCACGTGGGTTCGCCACTACTGTTGAAGGATACGCCGGATCCACGCGTGCTGACATCACTCCGGCTGCACTAGCATTTCTATAAATTACCTCATTTCATTTTTCCAACCATCTACTCCACAGTCGATGCACCTTGGATGCACCCAGTGTGTTAACTGCGAGTTGACAAATGGATCAACCTACCCCTTTCAGTCCTATTACCATGCCCCTCTTAAAAGAATCTGTCTGCTGACACTGCCTCTATTGAGCCTGGCATTCTCTGCTATTACACATGTCTTTTGAAACAAGAATAAAATTTCTATGAATATTTTCCTTTAAGAAATAAAGGCAAGAATATAATGTACTTTCTGCAAGCTCCTTTCCTTATATTTTACTCCAAGTGCGCACGAGAGCTGCGCATTTCATATCATTTGCATAACTAGATGAGGCGCTTTTACCCTGATATTTTCATACTTTTCTGGCCCCTCTTTCTTGGTGTTCCATTTTAATGTCACGCGGGGTATAATAAATTCAACAATGAATATATTTCTCTTTTGTTTCATCATAAATATACATTGAAATTATATTTATTTCCATCAAATTATTTACATCCAGTCAGTCTCTTTTAGTACTTTTCTTTTTACATTTGAATTAATTTCTGATTAGATAAATGTTTCAGTATTATTTCTCTTTTTTTTTCTGTTAAAATTTATAAAACATTTGTTTTTCTCTTTTAAATTAATTTTGCTCTTTATTTATCATTATAGTTTCATGCTCTTAAAATATAAATATGGCATCCATAAGTAAAAAGGTGCTTAATTGTTAAAGTAAATCTCTTTTGCAAGTTAATTATACTTTACTTTTGTTGCTATTCAGGATATAATCTGTTTTTTCTTTTATTAATTTCAACACTCTTATGGTAGGGCAAGGTGTTGATTTAGGATGTTTCCTAGATATATATATCTCTCTCTCAAACACTTCAATTCTACTTGAAAAAAAAAAATTATCTGTGCTCATAGATTTGTTTTTTTTTTTTTGGGGGGGGGGGGGGGCAGGAAATGGATAGTTTTTTGAAGCTTCATTTCTATTAGCCTTTTTTTTTGCCAATATATGCTCAGACACAGGGTTTTTGCAGTTTTGCTCAAATTTAATCTGTGGTGTATACTCCTATTTAAATCAGCTCCAGTTCAAAAGTAACTTTATTAGGTGCTGTTTAAGAAAATAAATCCAGGCTCTAATATTTACAATAAACAAAATATACATACTCATCTCATTTAATGTTTCACATATTTATAAGGTCAGTGCCTTGTAGTATAGGTTTCTAGTTTAAAGATGTTTTTTTTCTCCTAAATTGAGATATTTTTCTCTATTTATTTTGTTTTGAGTGTAAGTGGTTTATTGTTGACTTTGCTTAGAATTATTAATGAAACTGATTCCAATAATTATTAATTAAACATTATATTTATTGATTAACAAGAGAGATAACAAAATATAAAAAGGAAACTTATATTGAAACAAAGGAACTCTTTTTTCTTCTTGTTTTTTAGCGCCTATTTTCCCGTGAGCTTACACACACTCTGTGGTAACAAATAATTAAAATATGTACAACACACGCTCCCCTGTGTGTAAGCCCTAATCAGCAAGTCCAAGGCTATCTGCACATTTCCGTAGTTTGTCCTTAGGTAGACTCTTCGTTAGTATATCCGCCTCCATGTCTTCACTTTTAGTGTATTCCAGCTTGATTCCATTTTGAATTTCCTCTTTCACAAAATAATACTTTCGGTTTATGTGCTTTGTTCGTGAAGTAATCTTGTCAGATTGTATCCAGTTTATTGCAGCCTGGCTGTCACTTTTCAAGGTAATTGGGAAAGTTAAATTTTCACAAAGTTCTTCTAGTAATCCCTTTAACCATAATACTTCTGAAATGCCTTCACATATTGAAATAAGTTCTGCTTCACATGTAGACAAGGCTACTAAATTTTGCTTTCTACTTCTCCAGTTTATTAAGTTGTTGCCAAGTTTGACTGTATAGCCTGAATAGGATTTTGCGTCTTGGGTTGTGCACCAGCTCGCATCAGTACTTATTGTGATATTGTTGTCTTTTGACTTATATGCCAACATGTTATCTCTTGTTCCCTTCAGATATCTATAAATCCTTTTAACTCCAGTTAAGTGTATTTCTCTTGGATCATTACTATACTGTGATAAATTGCTGACGTTGAAGGATATGTCCGGTCGAGTACCCGTAGAGAGGTACATTAGTGATCCAATCATTTCCTGGTATACAGTTTTATCTACTGGCTTAGAGTCCAAATATTCATCCAAATTTTGATTTTGATCTCCAGGTGTCTGCACACTGTTGCATTCTTCCAGTCCAAATCTGTGAAGAATTGTATCAATATAATGAGTCTGAGATAGATAAAATCCATCTTCTTCCCTTTTTATTTCAATTCCAATAAATGGTTCGCTATCTTTCTTTTCTGTTAGAGTAACATATTTTTCTATTTCTGAGGCTAGGTTGTCATTAATTTCCTTACTAGTTCCAGCAATGATGAGATCATCTACATATAGACCCAGTATTGCATACTCTTCTCCTCTCTGGAGTTTATAGACACATGGATCACATTTGGTTCTAATCATTCCCAACTGGTATAAAATTTCATTGATCTTTTTGTTCCAACATTTTCCTGATTGTGGTAGACCATACAGGCTTTTTTCCAATTTACACACTTTGTTTTCTTCTCCTTTTTGTATAAAACCATCTGGTTGTCTCATGTATACTGTCTCTTTTAACTCACCATAGAGATAAGCTGTCTTCACATCATAAGTCTTTATGGTTAAATTCTGTTGTGTTGCAAGAGCTACTATTGTTCGCAAGCTTTCCTTTTTGAGTACAGGTGAAAAAGATTCCTTATAGTCCACACCATATCTTTGATTGCATCCAACAGCAACCAGTCTGGTCTTTCGTTTATATATGCCGTCAGTTGGTGTTTTCTTCGTACTGTAGACCCATTTACTATTGATGACTTTCATACCATTTCCCCTTGGTACTAGTGTCCATACTTTATGTTTCTCTATCTCACTGAGCTCATCTTCCATTGCTTTGTGCCATTCATTTCTTTCTCCACTATCCATTGCTTCTTTAAAGTTCTCCGGAATATAATGATCAATTTCCATAATTAAGTTTGCATTATTCCTATCCTTTATTCTTTGTGAGCGTCGAACTCCTTCTTCAATCAATTTCCTTTCTTGTTCTTCAAGTCTTGCTTTGTGCCGTTCTTCTAAGATGCTCTTTGTTTCTCCTTTCTTTCTTCCTCCTTTTACACATCTTTCCTGTATCGGTTCAGTTTGTGATGAGTCATTTTCACAGTCACCACCTAGTTTTACTGAAGTATCCTCCTGAGACACTTCATTTTACTCTCTGTGACAGGATTGTCTTCTTTCAAGATAAGAAAGTCTTCAGCAACTATTTCTTCACAATTTCCTTTATAGGTCAAATTATCACAAGTAGTATCTTCCTGAATATCATTTGCATAATCAATTCCTCTCTTATCTTCACTAAATTTTACTGATCTGACTTCATGGATTCTCTTTGTCATTATATCATATATTCTGTAGGCTTTTCTTTTAATGGAATAACCAATAAATATTCCCTTTCTACCCTTTGGTGAAAACTTGTTTCTTCTTGGTTTGCTCTCAAGCCAATGTGTCAAACATCCAAATATTCGGTGTTTGACCGATGGTTTCCTGCCATTCCATCTCTGCATAGGTGTATTTTGCTTGATAGACCTGTGGGGTGTACAATTCTTAATGTATGCAGCTGTAGCAATTGCCTCTGCCCAAAACATCATGGGTAATTTTGAGTCAATTAGTAAGGTTCTCGCTGTATCTATAAGAGTCCTATTCACTCTCTCTGCGACTCCATTTCTTTGTGGTGAGTATGTTGTGGTGAGTTGGTGATGGATCCCACTTCTCTTGAAAAGTCCTTCAAATCTAGAGTTACAAAATTCAGTTCCATTGTCCGTTCTTACATCTTTTATTCTAAGACTTAATTCGTTTTCGGCTCTTGCTTTAAATTCTTCAAATCTTTCAAAGGTCTCATCTTTTGATCTCAGGAAATATACAAAGATTCTTCTACTGTAATCATCTACTACAACAAGGAAATACTTAGATCCTCCTAAAAATTGACATGGCATTGGTCCACATAAATCCATATGAATCAACTGCAGGGGCTTAACTGTATAATTTTCTGTAATATTATATGGCTTCTGCACCAGTTTTCCCATTATGCATGCTTCGCACTCTGGTAACCTTTCGAATTTTAGATCCAATCCTCTTACAATATGTCCTTGAATCATTTTTTTTCATGTATTCTTCATTTATATGGTTTAATCTCTTATGCCATAAACTTATATTGCTATTTTTATTTGATAAATTTGTATTTATAACCATGACATTTTCATTTTTTGCTATTGGTACATTTCTTTGTTTTGTTTCCATCATAAACATTCTATCTTTAATATATGCTTCAGCAACTAAATCATTCCCTTCATTATAAATTTTTGCTCCATCCTTATTGAAAATAACTGAATTTCCCTTGTTGACTAATTCGTATACTGACAAGGAATTATTCTTTAAACTTGGTACATGTAAGATATCTTTGATGTGAATATTTTCTTGGCCTTCACTTGTGCATGTAGTAAGTCTCATATCTCCTTTGGCTATGGCTTGGGTAGTTTTGCCCTTTTCAGCTAGGTTGATTTCACTTTCATAATCTACCACATTTTCCATTAAAGTTAGGTTTGGGGTTAAATGTGCGGTGCATCCTGAATCTATACACCATATTTGTCTATCATTGCTCTCATCTGGTGAATCTTCAAATTCTTTTACATATGTTTCAAATGCTTGCTCATTAATTCCACTTTTCATAGTATCCACTAGGTTATTTGAATGTTCCCTACTGTATTTGTGATTTCTATCACCAGGAGACCATTTCTTTTGGTATCCTTGTTTCTGTTTATCTCGAAACCAGCAATCATTAGCTAGATGTCCCTTTTTATTACAAACAAAACATCTTTTTGGCTGAAATTGTTGGACTTTTCTATTTTTAATTCTGTATGCTTGTTCATGCCCATTCTCAACCGATTGATTTAATCTCATATTTCTTCTTGACTCCTCTTCTCTTAGAGTTTGTTGAATCTCTTCAATTGTTGCCTCTCTCTTTGATCGTAAGACAATAGCAATATTTTCATACCTTGGATGTATGCCTCTGACAATATGAAATGAAAGTTCTCTTGAGGAAAATTGATGCCCTAATGATGAACTTCTAGCAGCAATATTTTTTGCCCTTGTTATATATTCATCTACAGTTTCATTATCTTTCATTCTAATGTTCTTTAATTCTAAGCCTATATCAATAATTTTATCTTCCAAATTGCCTGTGTATGTTTTTCTCAGTGAGTCCCATACTTTCTTAGCATTTGTTTCTCCTATGAACATTCCAGCTTGTTCATTTGTCAACGTAGTGATGATTATCCCAAAAGCTTCATCATTTTTATCACTCCAAATCTCCCAAGAACTTTTGTCTTCCATATCAGGTTCTGGATCTGAAATTACACATTTAAATAATTTTCTTCCTCTCAGAACTGCGCCGATTTTCAACGCCCATATTTGATAATTATTTCCTGTTAATGGTTCAATTTTTGTTTGGGATAAAACATTATATTCAGCCATTTTCGTCTTTTGAGCTAATATAAACAAACCAATATATAAATTAAAACAAATATATATTTTAAATTTATTTAAATATTGGGTAGCTTTTAAACATGCAATATATAGATATAATTTAACTTAATCTATATAAATACCTTTAATCTTCTTATAAGTGCTTCAGTTTACCGATCAGAATAAACTTCTTGCTTATGTTGGGGCACGTTTTTGTAACCATACCCCAACAGAAGGCGTATGTATAATCAAATCAAATGGATACATGGCTTCCCTCCCACATAGACTTACAGACCATTTTTTTTTTTGCCCAGAAACTTAGACACTTGGTGGCACCAGACTTCCATGCCGAAAGCTGATTCCTGGTAAAGAAGAAGACATCCAGAGACATCCGAGCTGGAAACTGTTGTTTCATATGTACATATATTCCCCTCACCAAAAATTTAGGTAAAGGTGACCAGAAAAAAAAAAAAAAAAGGAGAAAAATGGAGAAGGAAGATCTCTAAAGACTGAAACTTATAAAATATCCTTCCAGAGAAAGGAAAGCATCACATTACAGTCCAGGTAAAAAGGGCCTGGGTCAATTTTAGCCAAGACGGGGGGCGATATATATACCATCCCGAGAAAAAGGGAGGATTGTATTCCAACCCATGTGGAGAGAGGGAGGGAGTCTGAAATCTTACACTACCGCAGGGGTTGTTTCTCTCTTTAGATTTTTTTTTGTTTTTGTAATACTATATGTTCTATTTTGAAGGGGAGAGGCCTGGGGCGTCTATGAAATTGATACTGGAGCCGTTGGCCATTTTGATTGGTGTTTCTTTCGGCGAATGAAAATGGAGAATGAGATGAGATAAAAGAAGGTTCTTTGCCAAAAGGCAGGATTCGATCGGAGTCGCTCAGTGAAAGGACAGTCTGTAGACAGGAGACCTTTGCCGGCACTTTCGAGAAAAGGTAAGCCATTTGTCATTATGACTTAGCGCCCCCCCCCTTTTTTGTGTAGTAGCCAACCTAGATTTCGCATGGGCCCTAAAGGGCTATAAGTAACTTCAGGTCACCTCTACCTAAATTTTACTATGTAAATAGCATATCTCGTCAGTTTAGACATGTTCCCAAATTTTAAGATATTTAAATAAATATCTAGAGAAATTTTCTTGTCTCTTCTGTTACCTATTTCATACATAACTTGCCTTATGGTGCTATTCCAATTGTTTAAATGAAATGTTGTATGTTTATCACCTATTTGAAGGGAATGTTACTAATAATCAAGTCTCCCATAAATTACCGGCCACATACATTGCCGCGAGTGTCTGTGTTTCAGTGTTTTATAGATTGCCCAATTTAATAACGATCTCGTGGGTTATCTGATGAAATTGTATAATAGTGTCGCAGCTGTTTCCATCTTTAGACCATTGTACTGACAATATTATATGCTCAATCCTTGCTTTAGCTCAACTCTTAATCAATTATAGAGTTTTTTTCCCCCCTTTTCTTTTTTATTTATTTTTATTTATCCTGTTTGCACAAATTGTATTACATGTGATGATGTAAAGACATATGCCGATAGTGCATCACTGACAGCTGTGCTGCTATTATACAACACTAAGGTCTTGCTGCAGGTTATATACATGGGGTTGTTGGCCTAAATTGCTATATATATATATACTTAAGTAAGGAAACTTTAATAAGTCACATCGTGTAACCTCCCTTTTCATCTATCCAAAACCCGGGGAACCCATCAATGTCGCCCGCCGCGGGGCTCGAATTTAGTATATGTTTCTTCCCCTATACTTTAGAAATATATACCTAATGAAAAGCCATACTATTTTTAAGTATTGGTGAAGTAGTCCACGCATCCTGAGATTAACAGTCTATTATAAATCGTGAATTTTAATTTATGCTTTCCGTTTCACTGGCATTTTATCAGGCAATGAAAGTTATGTTGAGGCGGTGTATACCGCATCTCTCGCCGCTGTCTTTTACGATTCACATTGTTTGTGGCAAAACCTTAATATTATCATTGATTTCTGATATCAAAGTAAAACGTCTATGGGGCTATTTTCTATTAATGCTATTGTGGTTTCTGAATAATAGAGAATCAATTATAAGCCTTTGATATTTGCTGTTTATGTTATTGTAATGTATTCTAGGTTCTCCTAATGCGAAAGTGTGACCTGTTCCTTTGCAGTATTGGAAAATTAGAGACCTATTGTCTTGATTAATAACGTTGCGTCTATTGCAACCGACCTTTTTTTTTTTTCATGATGCCGCCAACTGCATATGATCTTAAATATCCTGTATACACTCTGACAAGGGAAGGTTATCCTGAATTGACAAATGTACAATTTTTGTCTATAGTAGAGATTTCCAAGATTCTATTTCTGAAACATTTTTTTTTTTGGATGAAGACAAATAAAACCATCTTGATAGTATTGAATTTTACAGTAAATACATTTGCCAGCAGAAGGCATGATGAGATTACATGAAATTTAAACCAGTTATATGCTTAGTATGTTCCTTCAGTTGTAATTTGACACCGTCTTGAAATAAAGAAATTGGACGGTGCGCTATATCTTGATGCTGGATATTTCTGTGTCAGAAAGGTGTAGTTATTCTGTTTAATGAGAATTCCAATAATTATCGAAATTTAGCAGATTATCATTGGGGATTTGAACAACTGTCTTGAAAATTTTTGAACAGCCTGAGTAGATAAAGGAATCCTGGAGTTAGAGTGGAGAATTAGTAGTACAGACTGACCACTCGACGCAGATAACTCTAGAGAACAATTATTGTGTTAATCCGCCGTAGACAAGAAGAACATTGATCCTCAGGATATTCAATAGGCAGAATTTTGAGAATTGATAAGGTCATGGTTAAAGTTAACACAGGCATATGGGAGTAAAGACAGTGATTTAAATAAGATAAGAGGCAGCCTTGTGTCTTAAAAACTTTCAGTGGAAGCAGATGCCACTGCAAATATTCAGGTCTAATAATTTCCAAATTTGAAGTCATGCATGACGGGTTAGCACGGGATTGACGCCTGGACGGGTTTTCACTGGGATTAATCGAGCCTGCGAAAGAACTAGAAGAAGTGTGACATGTCACACCACTGTACTAAGATAATAATTGAGAAGATTTATGTTGAGCCAACTGAAATTAGTAAAGAATTAAGAGATTAAGGTCTTATTCTTTGAGTTTTACACTAATTTCAATTACGCGATATGGACGGCGTTATAAGTTGGGTGGAAATGATTCGGCCGCAATGGGATGGTCTCCTGGAGATTGGTACGATCAAATAATACTTATTGAATGCCGGGCGGGATCGCATAAAGCATTAAATGACATCGAGAAATGCTTAAAGAAACACCCTAGAAGATTGGGGATCGACAAAATGACGACATGGAAAATGCTCAACATTGTACATTGGCAGCAAAATGATATCTTGCTATTGTATGGACGACCACTCCTTCCTGAAATGTGCAGCGGATGTTAGTCCCAGAATTAGGTCCTTTGAGGCGACACTTTCCTTTGCAGATGACATAAAGACGCATGACAAAACAGCACATGAGCATTTAAACTAACTTCAATTCCTGCCATTAATTAATTTAGTTGACCAATAGCTATAGAACCGCTGGAGACCTCCATACCCTGTGTGAATATTTTAGTGGGAAATGAGCGATTCAATTCTATGAGCCATGAGGTATCCTGTAAGATCGGAGTTGTACCCCATTCAATTTTTTTAATAGTAGCCAGTGCGAGATATTTCCAGGATTTTTTTTCTAACTGTCATATAATTCGAAAACTAGAAAACTACACCATTTTAATACAGTTTACGTTTAGCACCCATGTGGACTCAATATGACCATTGAATGAAAAAAATCGAAGACTAATGAGCGAGCCAACCTAAAGAGAACGAGTTTAATAGGCTTACAATCAATAGTTGAAGCAGACTATTCGCACAATTTTGTTATGTTCTCTCTCTAAATGATCTATGACATTATAGGTTTTCTTAACAAGGTAACTACCCCGTCGAGTGTATATGGAGTTATAAAGCTTAAAGGTCATAGGCTGTTGGAATAGAGTAGTTCAAAATTAAGAGTGATAATAGATCGGGATCCAGATCCCGATGACGGGTTTCGAGGAAACACCAGAGGGATGAAAAGGCAGTGAAATGTGTAGAAAATGATGGAGGAGAGATGAGAGAGAGGTGATGAAAGAGGTGTTGAAAGTGATAAAAAAGAGTGAGAAAGCGTTGAATGTTGATGAGAAAGAGATAGAGAGATGCAGAAAAATGTTGAAAGAGAAAGAATTGGAAAGGGTTGGATAAAGAGTTTTGTAAATAGTAGATAAAGGTTGATAGAAGAAAGTACATTTAATGTATAAAGCGTAGCTGTCGACCGCAATATCGCCTCGATAGAACTATTTCTTTTAAAATAAGACATATTATGCACTGGGGGTTTGTGTAAGCTGGTTTACATAAGTTTCAGCGATTGTATACACTATTTAATATAGATAGGTCTTTATTAATTACAATATTAGGTTATATATTAAATAGCAAATAGGTCTTAGTGTTATGGTGAACTTTAAACAGTTTGCAGTTTTTTTTTTTTAAACATGTGTTCTAGTGCTAAGTGTTGAAAGGAGCTTTAACACCATGTTTCAGGGTTTGTGTGTTATTTGTCTCAACCTTGTCTTTGTGCAGAATACCGTCTCACAACCTTACTGTAGTGTTTGTTGCCATCTTTAAAGATCTTCACAATTTGTTTTAATATTAGTGTGTCATTTAGAGAAAATTGTCACAACCTTATCCTTGTATAGAGCACCGTTTTTACACCGTCCTATTTAATAAGTTATATGAGAGATTTTAGATATAGTATAAGAGTTACTATTTACATGAGCCAAATCGACCCAACAGTTAGAGCAAGAGGGAGGAACTCAGATATTTCCTCCTTTCACGTGACGCGACTGTTCACCCCGACCGGTCGTGCCAGAAAAGAGGGAATACCAGGAAACTCTGTCCTCCTGACATCGCTCCTGTCAGGATATGATTTAGGAAAATTTTAGTTTCTTTTTATTGTTATGTTACAATTTTATCCAACAATAGAACCAGAGCGAACCCAGAAGTAATGAGACGAGGGGAAGTTGACAGAGTTAGTGTGAACAGTTTAACCTTACGCAGGTCTACAAGGGTGAAAAGGCCCACACAGTGTAAATTCTGCTTAGACTGTCGCCACTAACTAGGATTTTGGAGTGTGTACGGAGAATCAGCTCGATAGAATGAGAAGTTTAGAGATTTCAACCTTTTTTTTTTTTTCATTTAAAAACCTTTTTTTTTTTTAAGTAGAACTTCATTAGGATTCCTTTTTTTTTTAATACAAACTATTTCTTGTTAAAACCCGAGTTTCAAAGACCAATGAGAATAATGTATACCATTGTGAATTAACTATTTAGTGTAAATCTGAAATTTTAGTTATTATCAGGAGTAATAGGTGAAGGAAGGTGTAGGAAATCACAACTTAGAGGGGGGCTATGTCTAAAACAACAAACCTAATAGGCATCCTATGGCTTGTGTTGGGTAATTCAGAAACCCTATAATCCCTGGCCTTCAGGTAGTAGCTTTGAAATAGGTTTCTAATGAGGACATGAAAGGTCAATCTTTCAGAGTAAAGTTGTGAAGTGTAGGGACCCTAAGCCAGGGGTAGAAGTTAAGTAGGCCCAGACCGTAGTCGATCCTTGGAAAGCACTTGAGAATGTTAGTGTTGGGTAGTGAATCATAAACCCTATAAATCCATCTTTCAATAGAGTGTTGAGGTCGGACTACTGCAAAGGGGGCAGACGCACGAGGAAGTAAGAAGAAAGTGACTTCACCCACGGTGGCTAGGGGAATGACTCAATCCGCTTTTATGAGGTGTCACGTTTAATGGTCCTTTATTCGCCATTATAATTTGTGTATGTCTTTATAGAATTGTCGTGAAAAATCGCTTAGTGTCAAGGCAAGGGCAGTTTTTGAAGTTACACTGATTTTTTTTTTAGGTAGGTTAGCTTCCAGATTATTTAGAATTGTTAACAATTATTGTTAACAATCATTTATCGAGTATAAAGTATTAGTATATATAGAGCTTGTACAGAGGCATTTCTTTTGAGTAACATAGGGCTTTAGTTCCCAATTTGTTTTAGTTTTATTATTTTATTTGATTTCACATTGTGTCCTGAAATATGTTATTATTTGTTAGGATCTATTGATATTGATAAACGAGCATTTTGGCCTTTGTAGCAGCTTTTAACTTTAGTATGAGTGCATTCCGCGAATGATAGGGGGGAGGGTGTATGAAAGAATTGGAATAATGAATGTGTAGAAGGTTAAAAACTATTATACTGTGAGCCCAAAATACATTAGATTAGGATTAAGGACTTTAATAGGATCGATTTTATTTTATTTTATTTTATTTTTTATTTCGAATTTTGTTAGGACCGAGAAGCCTCAAACAGGACAACTACAACTCTATCTAGTTAGAAAATATTCGCTCCCTTTTGTTAGGTCCCTCGTTAGGGGGTATAATTTTCCTTTGATTTTCTTTTATCTTAGCTTAGCTTGAATTCTAAGGATTGTGGATAAATGATCCCTATCCCGACCCTCAGACTTGGAGATAGTGGAAGGCAAGGATCAAGCCGAATTTCCCACTCACCTCCTCCTCGCAAGAGGAAACGAAGAGGTATAGATTGAATTTTATGCAGGATGGGGGATTTGTTTTAGCCATGCCGTATAGCCTGGGGTATAACGGCGCGACCTTGGGTGACCGATCTGACACCGTAATTTCGACGCTTTTAGCGTGGCTGGAGCGAGGGTGTTGCAGACGGGAGGTCCTGTAAGATTGGCATGTAGGCAGAGATTGCCCAGTTATTCTAGACGAAGTGTTCCCGTCTATTGAATTTTTTTTTGGTACCAGTTTGATCCCCCATAGCTAGCGGAAGTTTCTTCTAATAAAGGATTCGCCCTGCCATACGTTTTGTTGGAATGAATTCGAGCATAAGACCGATTCGAGAGACAGAATAAGTAATTATTAGGACCTTCAACGAGTTTAGACTCGTTCCATGTTAGGATAAGATTTTAAAGTATTAGTTAACTATAAGGACCGCGAACGAGACACCAGAACGAGCCAATGAGTCAAAGTTTTAGAAGTGTTGTATTGAGGACAGTAGGATTAAGAGCAGTCATACAAGGAGTAGAATTCTGAAGGAATTAATAAAAGAACCAAAATTTCAGATTGATAAAAAAATTCAAACCTATAAGATGTAGATTTTATAGGATTCAGGTCAATGAATAGAGAGTATATTAGTAGACGAAAGTAATATGGATTACTTGGAAGGGGGAGGTAGCTGACCTGTACACACCCCAGAGACAAGGTAAACGGAGTCACAAACAAAATAGTAGAAATTGATTAGTCGCTCTGCCAAAACAGAAAAATTCTCTTCATACGGTTGTCACCCTAGATTTAAATGGACTGTGTAGTTTAATAGAGGTCTGGGCTATGTTCCATTTGACCAAGATTCTAAATGACGTTCCCATCTGGGTTGAGAGAGTATTGCAATGTGAGGAATCTAACACACAAGAGAGAACCCACCCTCCAGTAGGATCGGGATAGACAATATTACCCAGTGACCAACTCGTGATTCCAGACTGGATAAGATTGAAACTTAACTGAGATACTAAACCTTGAACCTTCAGCGCACAAATATATATTATGTTTACATTTTCTTTTTCAATATGTTATTATTTTATATCATATATATTATATTATAGTCATATACTATTCATTTCAACAATTTTATTTTGACATTCATGATATTAATATTTATATTAAATATTTAATTATATATATTTTGTCACCATATATAATCTTGGAGTAGTTTTCTTTTATCATCTATCATGGGATGATTTTTATCATATTTAATCACTATCTGCATGATACGTGTTTTCTTCAATATATATATTATACCCATCATATAACATGGAAGGATTCATTTTATCATTACATATTTCGTGCCTTATTTAATAATTACTTTCACAATTTGTTTTCTGTAACCTTTTTTTTTTATTTAGCAAAAGTCATCATGTCATAGGCTAATCATTATGTACCAAGATATTTCTTTCAGCTAACTATAATTATCCTTTCCTTTGATTGTATATATATATAACTATACCACACGAATGTCTTGATTGGTACGAAAATAAAGATGCTGGCATGTTTTAGGAGTTGGACTAGTCAGTTATTTCTAAACGACTTCTTGGCGCCCAATTTTTTATATATAATATGTAATAGGGAAATGTCCTAACTGTATTGTTAGCAGAAAGAAGGTAGCAATGAATCCAGTACCCCAAGAGGCAAGGATGGGGTTGAGAGGACTTACCACTAGGAAGGCCTACTCCTCAAGACCAAAGAAGAAAGTGGAAGGGTGGTATATATACCCATGAATGGTAAGACAGATGACCTTGCTTACTTCCATACATATGATATGACTGTCCCCAATAACCTATTTTGATAACAGTGTTCTGACAGAATAATAGCACATAAAAACCCCTTTGCCAGGATGCGCAATGCCCACTAGTGTTCGGAATAATAAACATCTAGAATGGCATACCATCATTTTGACTAGCCTTACCTTCCCTATAGGTTTCGGTACACCTGGCTTCACCTAGTAATGGAAAATGCATTTTGCTAGAAATGGGCCTGCTTTCATAGTAACTGATGAAAGGCAGATGAATAATGAATAGCACAAACGCATTTGTCCATTACTTGGCAGGGGGAGGATTGTTGGGGCACGTTTTTGTAACCATACCCCAACAGAAGGCGTATGTATAATCAAATCAAATGGATACATGGCTTCCCTCCCACATAGACTTACAGACCATTTTTTTTTTTGCCCAGAAACTTAGACACTTGGTGGCACCAGACTTCCATGCCGAAAGCTGATTCCTGGTAAAGAAGAAGACATCCAGAGACATCCGAGCTGGAAACTGTTGTTTCATATGTACATATATTCCCCTCACCAAAAATTTAGGTAAAGGTGACCAGAAAAAAAAAAAAAAAAGGAGAAAAATGGAGAAGGAAGATCTCTAAAGACTGAAACTTATAAAATATCCTTCCAGAGAAAGGAAAGCATCACATTACAGTCCAGGTAAAAAGGGCCTGGGTCAATTTTAGCCAAGACGGGGGGCGATATATATACCATCCCGAGAAAAAGGGAGGATTGTATTCCAACCCATGTGGAGAGAGGGAGGGAGTCTGAAATCTTACACTACCGCAGGGGTTGTTTCTCTCTTTAGATTTTTTTTTGTTTTTGTAATACTATATGTTCTATTTTGAAGGGGAGAGGCCTGGGGCGTCTATGAAATTGATACTGGAGCCGTTGGCCATTTTGATTGGTGTTTCTTTCGGCGAATGAAAATGGAGAATGAGATGAGATAAAAGAAGGTTCTTTGCCAAAAGGCAGGATTCGATCGGAGTCGCTCAGTGAAAGGACAGTCTGTAGACAGGAGACCTTTGCCGGCACTTTCGAGAAAAGGTAAGCCATTTGTCATTATGACTTAGCGCCCCCCCCCCCTTTTTTGTGTAGTAGCCAACCTAGATTTCGCATGGGCCCTAAAGGGCTATAAGTAACTTCAGGTCACCTCTACCTAAATTTTACTATGTAAATAGCATATCTCGTCAGTTTAGACATGTTCCCAAATTTTAAGATATTTAAATAAATATCTAGAGAAATTTTCTTGTCTCTTCTGTTACCTATTTCATACATAACTTGCCTTATGGTGCTATTCCAATTGTTTAAATGAAATGTTGTATGTTTATCACCTATTTGAAGGGAATGTTACTAATAATCAAGTCTCCCATAAATTACCGGCCACATACATTGCCGCGAGTGTCTGTGTTTCAGTGTTTTATAGATTGCCCAATTTAATAACGATCTCGTGGGTTATCTGATGAAATTGTATAATAGTGTCGCAGCTGTTTCCATCTTTAGACCATTGTACTGACAATATTATATGCTCAATCCTTGCTTTAGCTCAACTCTTAATCAATTATAGAGTTTTTTTCCCCCCTTTTCTTTTTTATTTATTTTTATTTATCCTGTTTGCACAAATTGTATTACATGTGATGATGTAAAGACATATGCCGATAGTGCATCACTGACAGCTGTGCTGCTATTATACAACACTAAGGTCTTGCTGCAGGTTATATACATGGGGTTGTTGGCCTAAATTGCTATATATATATATACTTAAGTAAGGAAACTTTAATAAGTCACATCGTGTAACCTCCCTTTTCATCTATCCAAAACCCGGGGAACCCATCACTTAATCTTCAGATTGAATATTTTCGTTTTTGAGCTTTATATCAATAAACCACGCTCTGCTACCAATTGTTGACTTTGCTTAGAATTATTAATGAAACTGATTCCAATAATTATTAATTAAACATTATATTTATTGATTAACAAGAGAGATAACAAAATATAAAAAGGAAACTTATATTGAAACAAAGGAACTCTTTTTTCTTCTTGTTTTTTAGCGCCTATTTTCCCGTGAGCTTACACACACTCTGTGGTAACAAATAATTAAAATATGTACAACATTTATTTTCGTTTTTTTTTTTCAAATATTTTCATTTTTAAAATAAATTGATGGCAATTGGAAACTTTAAAGAGGTGGAATATGCTGGTGCAAAAGGATATTTGTTTCATCCTGCTATATCTGTCAAGCTTTTGCTATATAATTTCAATAATAGTATTAAATTTTCAAAGTAACGCTGTTTTTAAATTTTCCATAGGTCTTAAAAAGGAATCTGAAAAAGGTTTTATGAATATTTTATCATATAATATATGGGATTCTATGTATATTTTATATATTCATTATTCACAGAACTTTTTTTTTTTTGAGTTCCCTTTTTCAAATGAGTTTTACCATAGATCATTTTGTAAATAAACTACGTTTTATTTTTTTAATTTACTATGTAAATATTTTCAACTTAATTTGAAGGCTTATTTTTATAAACATTTCATTTTAAATTATTTCTATTCATATAAGGCACGTATTTTTACCACTTACTATTTATAAAACGAGAGTCCATTTTTTTTATTACTACTTTCAAAACTAATACCGAAAGTTAATAATCGGCCATAATGTTACAAAAATATATATACATATATAATTTATTCATAAAATTTTTGTTTATATTCATAAAATTACATACTTTTAGATAGTATCGAATTTGCTTTTGTGGGTTGAAATAATATTGCCACGTAAAAGTGACAAAGCGATCTAAAATAAATATATAAAAATTAGCAAAAACAATTTATTATATAGTTTTTAAAAAACACATATTTTAAAATAATTACGCTATTTTTGAGACATTTTACTCAACTTTACCGACCTTCATTAATTAAACATATTTTTAATTTGGACACCATTTTTTTCCCGACTTGAGGAAACTTTGAAGGAAAAAAATATATAACTAAGAAATAAACATAGATAATTAACAACAAAATAAAAATAAAATTCACACAAACAAAATAATTAGTTGCAAATTTATTTTTAATATTTTCTTTTGGGAAATTAAAGAAAATGGAGTGGTTATTATTTTCATTATGGGAAGGGAACTTCCTCTAACCCAAACTATGTTTTTAATAGATTTAATACATATCTAAAAAAAGTACCATTAGTTACCCAAATTATCTTTCCAAATTATAATAGAGCTGATTTTCATTTTTTTTTTTCTTAGAGGATTTTTTTTGAAAGCAAATAATTTAAATTAGAAATTTTTCTGGTGTAAGTGACCAGAAACTACCAGATTCTTTTGTCTACAGATTCTTCTGTTTATATGCCATATGTTGTTGTCGTTGTTTCCAAAGAAGAACCTCAGATGTCTCCATACATCTCTATCACAGCAGCAGCAATGTTCTCTATCTTGGATGTGTAAAGCTGCTGTTCTGGGTAGACATGTGTTGTGGTGTCCAATGAAGAGCCTCAGATGTCTCCGTACATCTCTATCACAGCAGCCGCTATGTTCTCTATCTTGGGTGTGTAAAGCTGATGTTCTATGTCAATGTTCTGCAAGGCTGCAGCCATTGCTGGACATGAGAATATGTGGGTAGGTGTTAGTTCCACACCAGGACAGTTGTTACATGTCCTGTAGGTTCTTGTGCCATCTGGATGTATTGTCAGTCCAATATATGCCATATGGGATATGTAATGGTAGTAACATAAAGGTAACCCAGGCTCCTGGAGTATATTCATAGATATAGGATATATGTTTTATGAACTTTCTTCTATGAAAGTTTAAAATTTATAAGAAAAATCTGTCACAGTTGGTTCTTCTCATCTTCTTTCTTATATCCACTCTAACCTATAACAGTGTCAAATCTATGAATTTTGAGCTTTTTAACCCTTAACTGGACGGGTTGGGTAGATTCTACCCATGCATAAACTTAATATAGGAAAAAATATATATTTTTCGTTTACCTAGAGCTACCAGCTTTCGTGTATTCTAATTTTACAGTGATATAAACATTTTCCAACCATCGTTTATAAATTTCAGTTTTGGGAGGGAGGTTAAATTTGCATGTTGGGGCGGATTCTGCCCAGCCCGTCCAGAAGCGTGAGAATTTTTCATGTCAGTGTTAGCTCGTGGCTCATACTTGAGTCTCTATCTTCCACTATTTTTAGCTTCCTTTTATAAAATAACACTTCTTTCTTTGGATAAGTATAATTATCAATCAAGTCAACAGAGAGAACTATCCCTGCCAACCCAAAATGTATATAAGTTTTAGAGATTAGTCGACCACACTTTGGAAGAAATATTCCAACAGACAATTGGTTCACTTCAGTATAGAATTAGTTGAAAAGTTGAAAGAACATGGCCTTACATATTTAGAAACAATAAGAAAGAACAAACCTTAGATTCACTACAATTTCAACCGCATCCAAATAAAGAATCAGGAACATCTATTTTTGGTTTCTCTGGAACAACCACTTTAGTATCCTATGTTCCAAAAAATATATATATAATAATAATCGGTAATCAGATTGATAAAAAGGGTAAAAAAGAAAGGAGTCATTTTATTGTTGATCTTGGGAGAGCATTGACTGATGAACACCTGGCCACATGTAATCTCAATTTTCTCCCACTGCAATTACAGGCGACAATTCAAGAAGAATGATGGTTCAAGTAAACCAAGTGAATCTACAATGCCACAACAATCTGATACTCCAAAAAGGTGATACAAATGTCCATCAAAAAACGCAGTAAAAAATAAAAACCCTTTGCTCTGTATGTCAACTAAGCGTTTGCAAAAACATTTTTTATAAATTTGTGAAAACTGTAAATAGATTATATTCAGAATTTTTAAAAGTCAAAATCTGTATATTAACTATATATTAATTAAAATATTTTTTTGAATATAGATTTCAATCATTATTTAGCGCTTATTTAATAAATTTAGATAAGTGGGTTGAATCTACCCAACCCGTCCAGTTACGTAAGAAAAATCCACCCGTCCAGTTAAGGGTTAATAACACCATCTCTATCGATTAAAATATCCATGATAATCATTATATTATGATGCATTAGCGCACCATCTGTTATCTTCTTCTTCTTTCTTATCTCCACTCAATCACACTAAGGTATCAAGCTTGTAAAGCTTTTTGATGGTGTCTGCCAGGGAAGAGTAGAGCTCATCAATGGATGAGTTAATACAGTCAATAATATGTCTTGGGGTTGCAGGTTGACACTTAGTACATAGTGGGAAAACCTTGCAACCATTCTGGAAAGTCATTGTCCGTAGATGACCAGAATTAAGTCTGCCATCTGTTATGAAAATTCGAAACTATCTTCTTCTTCTTCCTTATCTCCACTCAATCATATTACGGTATCAAGCTTGTAAGTTGACAACCATCATGATTGGGTGAAGTAGAATGCGTCTGCCTTTGTCATTAAGACTGGGAGCACTACTCAGTGGCAGGCCGACTTAGCTCCAAAAGAAATGGCCGTCTCTGACATGAGGAACAGACGCAATGTGCAGCCGCTCCTAACATGGAGTACAAACGCTGCTCATCCTGTATCCCTGGATTAGGAGCCCTTACAGGGTACTATCAGCCGGGCCAGCTGAACCCAGGTTTTTTAGTGAGCTTGTTACTGCTCCCCCTCCTCCTTTTTCACCCGGGCTTGGGACCGGCTAAGGCTAAACTATTATAGATGCGTATGATTCTTTTACAAATTAAACGATTTCTACTGCCCTTACTGCAATGGAAATGCCCTCCCATTAATTTTTCCATTGCAGTAAGGACAGTAGAAATTGTTTTATTTGTAAAAGAATCATACACGTCTATAATAGTTTAGAATTTTAATAATAATCATTATATATATAAGTGCTTTATTTTTTAAAATTTAAAAGATGAATGTTCTCTTTCTTCTTTATTATCTCAGACTAGGTGAAGTAGAAAGTGTTTGTCTTTGTGTCCTCAAGACTAGGAGCACTACTCAGTAGCAGTCCACTGACTTAGCTTCAATATGAACTGGCCACCTCTGACATGAGGAACAGATACCATGTACACCCGCTCCTAACATGGAATACAGCTCATCCTGTATCCCTAGAGCCATTACAGGGTACTATCAGCTGGGCCAACTGAACCCAGTTTTTTAGCGAGCTTGTTACTGCTCCCTCTCCTCATTTTTCATCCAGGCTTGGGACCGGCAAAGGTAGAGTTCAGGTTATTTGTAAGTCCCAAAATATATGCCAACAAAGAATTACCTACCTCAGATGTATAATGAGAGAACACATGGTTTAGAAAAGATGTTGGGAATAGATGAAGGAAGAGAGGAAGACCTTCAATGAGCTGGCTAGAAGAAATCAAGAACTACCAGAAGGTCACTAGATGAACTGAGAGTGATGACCATTAACAGATCAAATTGAAGAATATTTTTGTCCATGTATCACCAAAAAGTCAAACTCGTTACCATCATCCACAATTTATTAATTTGTATTTGGTCTTGTTACCTTATTAAGAATTTTTTTTTTTCACATTGTGTAGCGTTCTCACGCAATTCTGGCCTTAACTACCCATTTCATGATTTTTTCAGGATGCCTTAATGACCAATTTTTTGGTCGTTGAGGTACAGCTTGCACCACGCTGATGAGGGCCAACAGCCCGAAATGCGTCCGTGGTTAGCTTTTTCTTGATTAATCAAGAATGGGTATTTGGCCAATTCTGGAATAATTAAAAAAATCAACGAGAATAGTTGATATTTATTCCGATAGATGGTGCAAGCCATCAGCAACTTTCAGTTGCACGATAAGGAGATGCCTTTTTCTTAATTTATGTACCTTTTCCCAGTACAATATCACATTTTTACTATTTTTTCACTTGTTACCTTATGTTGTTTCTAAATTAAATTAAATTGCATTACATGATATGTGAACCTCAAAATTTGTCTCTTAGTTGTTGCTGTTGTTTTTGCTGAGTTTTCTACATCACCTATGTGCAGAATGTCTTCCAGCTACCGCAATGTCATCAACCTCGGCAATAGCATCATTGGGGTCAGCATACTGGCTATGCCCTACTGCTTTAAAAAGGTAAGTTGTAGTTATCCATGTCTGAGATGATATTGTCTTAATTAGGCTCTGTGTAGTATGTTTATCTGCCATTTCTGTTATTAAATGTACAATAGAACCTCGTTATACCATCCTTATTCTATATGTTCCTAATCTTCTTCTTTCTTATCTCCACTCAATCATATTAGGGTATCAAGCTTGTAGAGTTTGAGATCATAACTGGGTGAAGTAGAATGCATCTGCCTTTGTCATCAAGACTGGGAGCACTACTCAGTGGCAGGCCAACTTAGCTCCAAAAGAAATGGCCGTCTCTGACATGAAGAACAGACGCCATGTGCAGCCGCTCCTAACATGGAGTACAAACACTGTTCATCCTGTATCCCTGGATTAGGAGCCCTTACAGAGTACTATCAGCCGGGCCAGCTGAGCCCAGGTTTTTTAGTGAGATTGTTACTGCTCCCCCTCCTCCTTTTTCATCCGGGCTTGGGACCGGTAAAGGCGGAGTTTGTTTTTTATTGGAGGCACCGATGAGATGAGTGTAGTTGAGTATACATTAGCTATATACATTTTGGGTATCTTAGACAGCTGTTTGTGGTAACAGATGGGATAGAACAGGTGTGTGTTATGGTTGGTTGAAGTGAACACTCCCTCAATCCCTGGTAGTAATGCTCGGCTACTCTGTTATAATGTCACTCTGTATTGATGGC
>CP092876.1:2600681-2646671 GCA_030710605.1 Cordylochernes scorpioides | reverse complement strand
ATTATCATATGTTTTAACAACAGTCTTTGATTTCCAGACTTAAGTCTGGTCATCTATGGACAATGACAGAATGGTTGCAAGGTTTTCCCACTATGTACTAAGTGCAATTCTCAACCTGAAACCCCAAACCACATTATTGACTGTATTGACTTATCCATTGATGAGCTCTACTCTTCCCCGGCAGACATCATCAAAAGTTTCAAGCTTTACAAGCTTGATACCTTGTTGTTGTTGTTGTTTCTTATCCCCTTGTGTAAAGATTACACTAATTCCATGAGTTCATGCTCCTCGAGCTGTTTTATGATGAGCAGCGGCCTCTCCCAAAGGTCCTGTTTAGTGCATCTAATGCAAGCCAAAATGTGTTCTGGAGCTGCAGGTACCAAACTACATTTTGGGCAAGTGGGATAAATTTTGTTATTATTTTCTATCTTCAATGGCTTGAGATGGCCTGTTCTAAATCTTGTTAGTGTTGTTTGATGCTGTCTATTTCTGATGTTCAGAGCTCCTCCTGGGTTCACTCCACTGTACCAACTGTGCTTAGGTGGGATCCTCCAGCTCTTGTTTATTTTTGTTTTGGCTATTGTTTCTATTTCTTTAAAAGTAAGTTTATTTTTCTGTGGCAAGGGTTCTTTTGTGCCTTTTTTCGCTAGCACATCAGCAGCTTCATTGCCTTCAATGCCAACGTGTGAGGGTATCCATTGAAGGTGAATTTTTGAGGTTTTTGAGAGTTTTTGGAGATAACCAATTATGTTCCTGCTTACTTTGTCTCTGAGTTCCCCTGTGTGACTCAAGTGTTGTATGGCACTTCTACTATCAGTAAGAATCCAGATATCTTGATAATTAGTAGTTCTGATGGATTTTAAGGCTTCATAGATGGCTATAAGTTCTGATCTGAAGACTGAGCAAAAATCTGGGTTTCTTCTGTTCATTTTCTCAATGCCATTTGTGGTTTTGATGAGACAGCCACTGCCAGTGTGTCCTAGCTCGTCTCTGCTACCATCGGTATAGATAGTTATTGCATTTTTAGGAATGTTATTAATTATTTCTAATGATAATTGTTTTAAGTATTCTGGATTTTGGTATTGTTTGTTGGTGGGTTCATTTAAAGTGGCATTAAAAATAACATTTTGTAGTGGTTTGCATGGAGAAATTTTTTCTGCTAAATAATTTTTTCCACTTTATATTTTAAAAATTCATTTCTTTTGGCCAGGTGTAGAGGGCCTTCTTTTTTGAGTCTTAAATTGGATTCCCAATTAAGTATGTACTTGGAAGTTCTGTGTTTGTTTCCATAACTCTTGATTTTGTTTATATATTTTGGCAGATTGTAGCTTCTTCTATCCTTTAAGGGCATAATGTCTGCCTCGTAAAGTACAATATCATTAGGGCAGGTATTTCGAAGACCTGTAATAATTCTAGCTGCACTTAGTTGTATCCTTTCCAGTGATTTTAGATTTGTTTCAGATGCTGTACCATAGATTTGATATCCATATTCCAGGATAGGTCTAATTAGAGAAGTGTAAGTTAATTTTAGTGTGGTTGCATCGGCTCCCCACTCTCTTCCTGAAATATATTTCAGGATTTTTAGTCGGTCTCTTCCTTTTCTAATAACTTCTTCAATATGTTTACTGGAGTTAATTTCTGGATCCAGGGTGTAGCCAAGATATTTAGGATGTTTATTATATTGCAATTGTTGTTCTTTCAGAATAATTTTTGGTCTTATTTTGTATAGTTTCTTATCGGTAGTAAAAAGACAGGTTTCAGATTTTTGGGGGTTAAATTCTAATTTATGTTTATTAGCAAATTTTTCTAGGTGGAAAAGAGTCTTGTTCAAATCTCTTTCAGCTTTTTTCCAGTTAGTATTGCTGCTCCATAGAATAATGTCATCAGCGAAAAGTCCAATATTGGTTTTATGTGAAATTTTTTCTTCTATGCCTGCAATAAATAGGGTGAAGAGAGTTGGGCTAAGGACTGATCCTTGTGGTAATCCTTGGTACAATTTGAAGGTTTTCGATAGAGTGCCATTATATTTGACCCTGATGTATCTATTTTTAAGGAAATCATTTATCCAAGTGATAGCTTTTCCATCAACTTTGAAATGTTTGTATAATTTTGTAATTAACTTGTTTTTCCATACCTTATCAAAAGCTTGTGTAAGGTCTAAAAAAGCAGCTATTGTGTGGTTAGTTGGTTTTCTGTTTTGTGCATCTTTTACCTTTTGTGTGAAAAATAAGAGTTGGTCTATTGTCCCATGTCCTTTCCTAAATCCATATTGTTCTTTTGGTAAGAGATTTCTTGTGTCGAGGTGGTAGGTGAGTCGTCTGAGTATAATTTTTTCCATTAATTTGCAGCAAATACTTGTGAGGGAGATAGGTCGGTAGTTTTTTGGGTTATCAGCAGATTTGTCAAGTTTTTTAATAGGAATTGATACCTTAATATGATTAAGTGAAGATAAGAAAGAAGAAGATATCTTATGTTATTGAATCTATAATCCACATTGTACTTAATCATCTAGATTGTTCCTGTGTAACTTTACCTTGATTAATCACATTTAATAGGACGCACTATGCAAATCAGGATTGTTGGAGGAGAGAGCACACTATGCAAATCAGGATTGTTGGAGGAGAGAGCACACTATGCAAATCAGGATTGTTGGAGGAGAGAGCACACTATGCAAATCAGGATTGTTGGAGGAGAGAGCACACTATGCAAATCAGGATTGTTGGAGGAGAGAGCACACTATGCAAATCAGGATTGTTGGAGGAGAGAGCACACTATGCAAATCAGGATTGTTGGAGGAGAGAGCACACTATGCAAATCAGGATTGTTGGGGGAGAGAGCACACTATGCAAATCAGGATTGTTGGAGGAGAGAGGATCTTCCCATTTTGTACCATATCTGCAAGAGGGAGGTGACAACCCTAGAATATCTTGTATATGGGAACTACTGGGCAGGATTGATACCATAATCTTCTACTAAATTGTGCCCTTATCATCCTCTACTAATCTTAAAAAAAAAAAAATCATCCCTTGTATCATTACATAATGTCATGGAGACACACAAGGTAATAAGACCAAATCTAAATAAATAAATAGTCTGTGACGTTTCAGCGTTGTTACCATCTTAAGGCAAAAGTGCTGAATGAGACAAAAAGTTACAGTAACGTCACAAACTATTTATTTGGATTTGGTCTTATTACCTTGTGTTTATAATCTACTAGCCGAATGACCCGGGCAACGCCCATGTTTTACCCGATTGAATGTTTTGATTCAAATACTATTTGTTACAATTATAAATTGGCGCCTTATATAAATGCATATGTTAGTTAATAACTATAGCCTATGTGCTTTATCTGTCTATGTACTGTTGGCTTCCGTAGGCGTCTCTTACTGGGAAAAAGAAAGAGAGGATTCCATTTAGTTATTAACTAATATTTGCATTTATTTAAGGAGCGACCCGCTCCAACACAATAGTTACAAAAACGAAAAAGCGAGTGGGGGGGGGGGGGGGGGGCAAAGGTGGCGTGATCGTAGCCAACCAATAGGAGAGCGCCATTCCAAAAAAAAAAGCAAACGGTGACAGAGATGAAAAATTATTAAGAACGCATGACGCTCGTAACTGTATATAGAATAATCCAAATTGTGCCTTATCATCATGGAGACACATGTATCTTGTTTAGGATAAGTTGGGGGGTCGGTGGAAGGATGGTCTAAACCGTTGGTTTTCGACCGTTACGTCCCGGGTTCGATTCCTGCATTGGGCACTTTTTTCTGATTTAAAATTTTAAAAATGCTCCAATGGCCCCTGATTCTTACAAAAGTCCAACCCCACCAGAGAGTGCAAGTAACCAAACGGGGCTCTGGCAGACATTTGTAAGTGCAAAGTTGAACTGCTTTTCATGTCTGTAGACATGTGGTGCACTTACAGTAAAAACAGTCGCCTTCTTCTACCCACCATGATTATCATGACCTGTACCAAGTGTACTAGGGATAAGCAAAAAAAAAAGGATTAGTTGGTGTACAAGTCAACAACAAATCTGGTAAGCGGAACACTGTGGGTTCGATTCCCATCCCTGGACACTTTATTTTTCCGTTTATCATTACTCTTCATGATTCATCCTTTCACACTTCATCCCTAAGGTTAGAAATAATCGTTATTTCCCCTTAAAATAAATTTCGATTTTTCGTTCAAAAGAAACACATTCGGGATAATTTTCAAATGTTGTTTTACAATCATAAGCCGCATTATATTGTATAATAAATCAATCAATATTTATATAATCTCCATGACATGATATAATAATACACATTATGAAAATACTTTTATTTTGGTTTGACTCGCTTCTCTAGATTTTATATTTATTGTAATACTGATTCTTAGATAACTATGTTTTTTTTTTTTTTTGTTTCTTTCAGCAAAGGAGAGCCAATGTTACCCCGAAGAAACCCAAGACAATACCTCAAGTGTAAGTACCATTTAGTATTTCCCTCCCTCTAAATGAAAAGAAAAAAAAAAAATATTAATACAGTAGAACCCCCCTGTAAAGGACAACACCTAATTGCAGAGCCAAAGTGTCCTTTAGAGAGAGGTGTCCTCTTACCAGAGAATTGCTAAATTGTAAAAATGGTAATTTTGCAAATGAAAACTGTCCTTTGTGGAGAGGTGTCCTCTAGCGGGGTGTCCGCTAAAGAGAGATTCTACTGTATATACATGAATAGATTTTTAGATGAATTCTCAATGGATCATGCTTTTTTTTTTTCACATTAACTTTATTTTCAGTCAATCAACAAAGGGTAATCCTTTTAGAAAACTTCTTATGTAAAAATCCTATCTGTAGATTTTCATTCTTCCAACAAAGACCTCCTTTTTTTTTCAATTTGAGTTAAAACAATATTTATTTATCTATTGCCTTAGAAAACATAAAGGTAATAAGACCACATCCAAATAAATAAAATAACAACATAAAATATTTCTTGAAAATAAAGATACTTCGGCCAGTAAATCTTTTTATTACCTCGACGTTTCGACAAAAATCTTTTGTCCTCGTCAGGAGCAAACAAAAATTAAAACATTTAGCAAGGCGTTAAAAATAATTCTAAGGTTCCAAGGGCGTTCACACGCGATATTTAAAAATTTTATACAACCTCTAGAACATGAGTCAAAATAAATATTTAACTCACAAATCTTTGAAATTTACGATAATAACATAAAGGTTTCAGGAAGATGATATTCATGTACCAGAAGAAGTACACATCTCTCCTTTTAATTGTGCAGCAGGACCATGGCACTAGGATTTTTTATTAGGGTAATGCACTGTGCCATGTTCTGATGCACTAATAAAGGGAAAGGTGCCTCTTCTGGTACATAAATAAAGGAAGGCTGGTTAAACCGTTTGGTTTACGACCACTACGACCCAGGTTCGATCCCCGCATTGGACACTTTTTTCTGTTTAAAAAAATAAATTTAAAAAAAAAATGCTCCAATGGCCCCCCGATTCTTGCAAAAGTCCAACCCCACCAGCGAGTGCAAGTAACCAAACGGGGCTCTGGCACATTTGTAAGTGCAAAGTCGAACTGCTTTCACATGTGTAGACATGTGGTGCGCTTACAGTAAAAAAAAAGCAGTCGCTAACTACCCACCATGATTATCATGGCCTGTACCACGTGTACTAGGGATAAGCAAAAAAAAAATATATATATGTATTTTGTTTTGGTAACAAATTCACAGTACAATTGTCCAAAGATGGTTGTTAGAACTTGGAATGCATTTTTTAATGATTACATATTTAAAACATAATGTATCAAATATCTTTCAGAGTTATTGTCTGAATCCCGATATACATGTTAAAAGGTACAACTTCCTCAAGTTTTGTCCCCATAAGTGTATTATGTTACCTTATACTTAACGTGCTTCACAAATCTTGAAGCAAACAAACAAGGGACTATAATTTTCATAGAGAGATGTCTGTGCAGGTTCATGAAAAAAGCCACAGCTGCTCTGACCAAGTATTCCCAAGTCAACGTGGAATCAACCACTTTAGGTGAGGATACAAACTCCGTCCCCTGACTGACTGAGTGTGTATGCAGCTATGTGTGTATTTATTTTATCATGTCTCCTTGTGTTATTGCTGTTATTTTTTTATTATTCACATACATAATTATATGATATGTTGTTGTTGTTTCTCATCCCTTGTGTTTTTTGTTTTTTTTTTTGCTTATCTCTAGTACACGTGGTACAGGCCATGATAATCATGGTGGGTAGTTAGCGACTGCTTTTACTGTAAGCGCACCACATATCTAAATATGTCGAAAACCAAACGGTTTAACCAGCCTTCCACCGACCCCCATCCCCTTGTGTAAATATTACATGAATTCCATGAGTTCATGCTCCTCGAGCTGTTTTATGATGAGCAGCGGCCTCTTCCAAAGGTCCTGTTTAGTACATCTAATGCAAGCCAAAATGTGTTCTGGAGCTGTAGGTGCCAAGCTACCTATATATGATATGCTGGGGATGAGTAGACCTCATCAATGGAGGTTTGAAATCCATAAGGATTAAGTGAAGTAGATTGTGTCTGCTTTTGTCATATTCTCTTATTTCTTAGTCATTAAGATTAGGAGCACTACTCAGTAGCAGGCCAATAACTTAGCTCCAATATGAAATGGCCGTCTCTGACATGAGGAACAGACGCCATGTACAGCCACTCCATACATGGAGTACAGATCACCTTGTGTCTCTGGATCTAGAAAAGTGGATAAGAAACAACAAAAGCAACAGTTGTTATAACAATCTATCCTCAGACAGAATGGTAGCCATGGTGTTACATTGAGGCCATGTTGCAATATTTCAGACCTATTTGGTCTCTTGTTAACTTTATTATTTTTTTTAACATGTATAGTTGTTGTTGTTTCTTATCCCCTTGTGTAAAGATTACACGAATTCCATGAGTCCATGCTCCTCGAGCTAACATGTACAGTAGAACCTCTTTGTAAAGAACACCTAATTGCTGAGCCAAAGTGTCCTTTAAAGAGAGGTGTTCTCTTACTGGAGAGTTGCTAAATAGTAAAAATGGTAATTTTACAAATGAAAACTGTCCTTTACAGAGAGGTATCCTCTAGCGTGAGTGTCCTCTCATAAAGCTTCTACTGTATTTGAGAAACAATTGTGTTTTTTTTTAACAATATTTTTTTTTTACAATGTATTTGAGAAATAATTTGGGGAATAATAATAATTGTATATTAAATTAAGAAAAAGGCATCTCCTTATCGTGCAACTGAAATTTGCTAATGGCTTGCACCATCTCTAGGAATAAATATCAACTATTCTCATTGATTTTAAAATCATGGCTTGCGCCATCAGCAACTTTCAGTTGCACGATAAGGAGATGCCTTTTTCTTAATTTATGCACCTTATCCCAGTACAATATCACATTTGTACTATTTTTTCACAATAATAATTGTGTTTTATTGTGTATGTCAGAGGTACCCAAGGATGAGATTCAAGACCAAGAGCTGTTGGGATTCCTGACCTGTTTCTCAGCCCTTTACCTCCTGCTTGAGGTGAGGGAGTCACATCTGGTGGTGTTGTCCTTTCTTTACTCCCTATTTCTCACCAAGAACTCCTCAAAATGTCAGCCATATAAAAGCAAATAACCTAACCTAATAGCAGACCATTCTGGTAGATTATACTTTCATTTGCATATCTATAGTTTTTTTTTTTTTTTTTGCTTATCCCTAGTACACGTGGTACCAAGCAGTCGCCCTACTACTACCCACCATGATTACCATGGCCTGTATCACATGTACTAGGGATAAGCAAAAAAAAAAGAAAAAACACATGGTACAGGCCATGATAATCATGGTGGGTAGAAGTAGGCGACTGCTTTTACTGTAAGTGCACTACATATCTACACATGTGAAAAGCAGTATATCCATAGCAGTGTATATATGTTATATAAAAATTTATATTATAAATTTTAATTTCTAAAACAAAACTCTGTGAAATTGGCCGCCAGATATAGCATGCTTCGGACATGCTTCCTCTGGCTGGATCAAATTTTTTTGTAGATATGTAAATATGTAATCTTTTATTTCTTCACACCTTATAAGTCAGGTGGTATTTGCCTCAAATTATTTTTTTATATAACTACCTCCCTGTAAAGAACACCTAATTTCAGAGCCAAAGTGTCCTTTAGGGAGAAGTGTCCTCATACCGGAGAGTTGTTAAATAATAAAAATGGTAATTTTGCAAATGAAAACTGTCTTTTATAGAGAGGTGTCCTCCAGCGCGAATTTCCTCTCATGGAGGTTCTACTGTATTTCATAAGCTCTTAAAAACAAATAGTAATCTAAAGTATTTTTTTTGTTCTTTCCACGACTGCAAACCATTGACATAATGTTCTTGTACCAAAAACACAAGCAAATAATAATTTCTCTCTTTATCTCAAAATTTTATCCTATATATATATACAGTTAAACCTGTCTATAGCACCCCCTCTTGGGACTTACCAAAATAGGGTGCTATAGACAGGTCACTTTTAATGTAAATTGCATCGTACTATGTATTTAAAATCAGGCGCTATAGAGAGGAAGGCGCTATTTAGATGGGATACTATAGACAGGTTTAACTGTATATGCAAATGTGTGCCGGCAGAGTGAGCAGAATCTCCTGAAGGACATCATCCCCAATGAGCAGCAGCACCGAGTCTTTGAGAAGATCTCAGAGCCTGTGGTCCAGGCACTCTGCTCTGAGGGAGAGGTAGGTCAGAGCTGTTAGCATCCTTCAAGTTCAGTGACTCTATGTTGTTGTTTCTTATCCCCTTGTGTAAAGATTACACAAATTCCATGAGTTCATGCTCTTTGAACTGTTTGATGATAAGCAACGGCCTCTCTCAAAGATACTGTTTAGCACATCTAATACAAGCCAAAATGTGTTATGGAGGTGCCAAGCTTCATTTTGGGCAAGTGGGGTAGATTTTGTTATTATTTTCTCAATGGCTTGAGATGGCTTGTTTTAAAATCTTGTTATTGTTGTTTGATGCTGTCTATTTCTGATGTTCAGAGCTTCTCCTGGGTTCACTCCACTATACCAGCTATGCTTAAGTGGGATCCTCCAGTTCTAGTTTATTTTTGTTTTGACAATGTACTCTATTTATTTAAAAGTAAGATGGACAAATATTCTCCATTTAATTGGAGAACTTTGGGAAAAATTCTTAAAATTTCGA
The DNA here is from genome assembly GCA_030710605.1 of Cordylochernes scorpioides. NCBI lineage: Eukaryota > Metazoa > Arthropoda > Arachnida > Pseudoscorpiones > Chernetidae > Cordylochernes > Cordylochernes scorpioides. The sequence goes on along the minus strand of CP092876.1, from coordinate 2,637,454 downwards.
TGACTGAGTTAAAGTTGGATGGAAATTTTTTCCAGATCTTGTGGGTTACTTGAAATCAAAGCCCTCCCCCCATCAAAAATCTCAAGCTCTACAGTCTTGATACTTTAATATGATTTAAGTGACAATTAAAACTTTCTTTATTGACTTCTTAGTCAATAATTACAGAATAAAAATTACATCAATAAAATAATTATTTACAGTCAGCCAGGTAGTCACTGCGACAGTGACTTCACCCAGCCCAACCTGGACAAAGTACCGGCAGATTCTTGACTTTGCTGATGCAAGGATGGCCAGTTTGTTGTCCTCAAGGCTGGCCCCAAAGATTCAAGCCTATAGGTCAGGCGGTCTCCCGATGATGTTGATTGGTGGTGACGGTGGTGGTGTCTTGTCCAATTTTGCTGTTCCATGGAATGAGGCGATGCCATTGCCCCCGTTAGTCAGCCACATTTCAGAGTTCCCTGTTCACGGTTACCGTAGCGGCTCATGACACCGTACTACAGGGCAGTCCCTTACTTGTGCTGCTTCTCCCGCCCGCCACGTATAGGAGGACTTCTGGGCAAGGATGCTGTTGATTAAAGTGGAGATAACAACCCTCTACCTTTAATCCATCCATATATAAAACTTTAAAGATGTCTGATAATTATGTTTACTTCTGGCCCCATTCTACTAATCTTTAAAAATAATTGCTTGGATATAAACCCCGCTAAAACAAACCTTGGATATAAGCAAACTTTCCCTTATAATTAATCTGAAATAATCCTCATTTTTATTTTATAATACAGTAAACTATGGCTATAACGAACCATAAAATGAGTCGGTGGACGAGTGGGTAACACCCTCGATTCCCGACAGTCATGAACTGGGATTGAATCCCACGTTAACATTTTGTTTAATATGTGAATAACCTTCACTTATTATTCATTGTTTCAATTATCATAAACTAGGTTGTTCTTTTTGAACTGTACCTAATAAAGTGATTTTGAATAATAAATCTTGCCAGTCGAAGGGCTTTTGCCCGAAAGCTCGCTCTTATGCACCAATAAAGATACTCGTCTTCCTTCGCCTTGTTATTATCGTAAAAGTGATTTTGGAACAAGGATAACGAACCATGGCTATAGTGAACCACAGGTTCAATCCTATTGGGGTTTGTTATAGAGGGGTTTTACTGTAAACTGTATCTACCAAAAAAAATGCACCCTCACTCTTTAAAAATGTATAAAGGCCCTAAACACACATGGTAATAAGACAAAATCCAAATAAGTAAATAGTGTGTGATGTTTCAGTAACAATACTATTACCGAAACCTCACACATTATTTATTTATTTTGATTTGTTCTTATTACCTTGTGTTTATAATCTACTATAATCCAAATTGTGTCTTTATCGTGCAAAGGCCCTCATATTAAAGACATTCTGTGTTGTGTTTCAGTCATTTGCCAGCAGGGTGCGCCGCTGTGCATCCCGCAGTGATTTCTCCACAGTCCTGTGTCTGTTCCCCATCCTGAAACATCTACAGACCATCAAGCCAGACTTTGACCAGCTCTTCAGGGTCAGTTAACAAACTTCTTACACCTATCACCTTCCCTTTTTTTTGTATATTTTCACATAGAAAATTAGGAAAGACAAACTTCAGGATGACACATTCTCATTTGGCCAACACAGAGGCGGCATAACAATATTTAATATCTAAAGAGTGATATCACTGTTTGCAAAAATCAAAACTCCACCTTTGCCAGTCCCAAGCCCGAATGAAAAAGGAGAAGGGGGAGCAGTAACAAGCTCGGTAAAAAACTTGGGCTCAGCTGGCCCGGCTGATAGTACCCTGTAAGGGCTCCTGATCCAGGGATACAGGATGAGCAGCGTTTGTACTCCATGTTAGGAGCAGCTGCACATGGCGTCTGTTCCTCATGTCAGAGGCGGCCATTTCTTTTGGAGCTAAGTCGGCCTGCCACTGAGTAGTGCTCCCAGTCTTAATGACAAAGGCAGATGCATTCTACTTCACCCAGTCATGATGGTTGTCAAAAGTCTCAAGCTTTACAAGCTTGATACCCTAATATGATTGAGTGGAGATAAGAAGAAAGAAGAAGACAAGAATCAATATCACCAAATAGGGAATACACTTCAATGTATTTCAGTCAAGAAACATTATTTTTTAACATTTTTGTTAAAATGTGATAAGGTACAATTTATATGATAGATTAGAAAACATAAGGTAATAAGACTAAATACAAATAAATAAATGTTTGACGTTTTGGTAACAGCGTTGTTACTGAAATGTCACAGATTGTTTATTTGTATTTGCTGTTGTTTACTTAATATTTTTGGATTTAAAAAAAACCATAAAAGCTAAGAATTGTATATATAGTTTGTGTAAGAATCTTATATAAAAATATTTGAAAAGCCTTTCACAATATGTGAAAAAATAGTACAAATGTGTGTGATATTGTACTGGGATAAGGTGCATAAATTAAGAAAAAGGCATCTCCTTATCGTGCAACTGAAAGTTTCTGATGGCTTGCGCCATTTATCGGAATAAATATCAACTATTCTCGTTGATTTTTAATTATTCCAGAATTGGCCAAATACCCATTCTTGATTAATGGTTAGCTTTTCTTGATTAATCAAGAATGATGTATATTGGCCAATTCTGGAATAATTAAAAATCAACGAGAATAGTTGATATTTATTCCGATAGATGGCGCAAGCCATCAGAAACTTTCAGTTGCACGATAAGGAGATGCCTTTTTCATAACTTTCACAATATGTTTCTTTTTTTACAAAAAACACCACGAGCTTTTGAGCTCTTGCTCTTTAAAGCGATGTTTTTGTAAACATATTGTGAAAGGTTTTTTTGAATATTTTTATAAAAGTAAAAAGCAAATTTCTTATATCTGAAAAGAATAATTAATAATGTGCTGTGTGTGCCAGGGTTATGGCAACAATGTGAAGAGCCGGATCCACAGTTTCATTATCACCCTCCAGACCACGGTAAGTCTCTACATCTTTTCTATTCTTCCCTATAATGTCAGTGGCCTTGACATTGGGCAGTTTCATAGGATGGTAGATTTTACCATGGCTAAACTTATATCCATCGTTGATTCAGAGAATCTAAGTCATCTAGTGGACATGCCATCTGCCCAGTAAGCAGAACACTGTGGGTTCGATTCCCATCCTTGGATACTTTATTTTTCTATTTATCATTACTCTTCACAATTCATCCTTTCATACTTTATCCCTAAGGTTAGAAATAATCGTTATTTCTCCTTAAAATAAATTACTATTTTTGGTTCAAAAGAAACATTTGCGGTATAATTGTCAAACTTCGTTCGACAATCATAAACCGCATTATATTGTATTATAGAATCTGTTGTTGTTTCTTATCACCTTGTACCAAAATTACACAAATTCAATGAGTTCATGCTCCTCGAGCTTGGAATGGGGTGTAGGGATTCAGCTTTCGTTGATCATGGCACCATGATCCAAGCACACTTTGGTGAAAGTCTGACTTTGCCGGTAGTTTGAGGCCGTTCCTAACATGGAAGCCTTTGCTGCAGACTCTAACATGAGTACAGACAGCTCCTCTGTATCCCTGGAGAGGGACCTTTGTTGAGGTCTATCAACCAAGTCAGTTGAACTCATAGTTTTTAAAGAGATTTTTCTCATCTTTAAACAATGCTGCTGTTGGTCTGCAACTGCTTATTCATCAGAGTTATTCTGCTTATTTTGCAGCTGGCCTGCAGAAGGTTGTTCCTCTATCTGCCACCTGTAGCAGTCAGCTCTGCCAAGGGTCAGAGAATCTGAAAGCACCTATTGTCCCACTTAGTTTCAGATGAGGTTGCTCCTAACATGGAGAACAGACGCTTTTGCTGACGAACCCATCATGGATTCAGATGCAGCTGTTGATTAATAGTGTTTATTTTTATTGGCGGCAATTATTATTTAATTATTTTGAACCACGTCATTGGGTGTTTGTAGCTTTTTTTTTTTATAGTTGAAGCTCCATCAATAGGCTAGTCTGTTGTTGTTGTTTTTTATCCCTTTGTACAAAGATTCCATGAGTTAATGCACCCTAGCATAGGTTAGTCACACTCTGGCTCCCTTGGCAGAGCTGACTGCTATAGGGCGCGTCCCCAGGTGGTGGATAGGGGAACGACCTTCAGATATGAAGGCCAGCTGCGAAACAAGCAGAATAACTCTGACGAATAAGCAGTCGCGGACCAACAGCAGCATTGTTAGAAGAGGAGTAGACCTCTTTAAAAATCCTGACTTCAACTGACCCAGTTGATAGACCTCAGCAAGGGTCCCACTCCAGGGATACGGAGGAGCTGCGTCTGTACTCATGTTAGAGTCAGCAGCAAAGGCTTCCATGTTAGGAACGGCCTCAAACTACAGGCAAAGTCAGACTTTCACCAAAGTGTGCCTGGATCATGGTGCCATGATCAACGAAAGCTGCACCCCTACACCCCATTCCATGAGATCAGCTCGAGGAACATGAACTCGTGGAATTCGTGTAATCTTTACACAAGGGGATAAGAAACAACAACAACAACAACACCCTGGCTGTTGATCTCTGTGGGACTGGTTATTCATACCACCCCCATTTTATGGTTGTTCCCCCAATCTGCTACTTGGAGACTTGTCTGGTAGGATTCAGGATCTCTCTAAGGGAAGACACATACACCACTACTACGTCTATGTATAACATTGACATCCAACACAAAGACTCCTATATAACTCTTTTTGTAAACACAAGGTAATAAGACCAAATCCAAATAAATAAATAGTGTGTGACGTTTCGGTAACAGCATTGTTACCAAAACATCACACACTATTTATTTATTTGAATTTGGTCTTATTACCTTGTGTTTATAATCCAAATTGGGCCTTATCAACTCTTTTTGTAAACACCTATTCTAAAATTTCTACCAAAATCAAAGCTAATAATTCTCTGTTATTTTTGTATATGATGTTTTATCTAAATCTATTGTATTTCATCGTCTTGTAAATATAAATTTTTGTTGGCAAAATTGGAGATAATCTCTCATTTCTTCTAACTTGATATTTTAATCATTGTTATAACAAAGGAGTTATGACAACATAAGATCTTTATAACTCTGCCTTTGCCGGTCCCAAGCCCGGATGAAAAAGGAGGAGGGGGAGCAGTAACAAGCTCACTAAAAAACCTGAGCTCAGCTGATAGTACCCTGTAAGGGCTCCTAATCCAGAGATACAGGATGAGCAGCGTTTGTACTCCATGTTAGGAGCGGCTGCAAATGGCGTCTGTTCCTCATGTCAGAGGTGGCCATTTCTTTTAGAGCTAAGTCGGCCTGCCAGTGAGTAGTGCTCCCAGTCTTAATGACAAAGGCAGACGCATTCTACTTCACCCAGTCATGATGGTTCAAGTCTCAAGCTCTACAAGCTTGATACCCTAATATGATTGAATGGAGATAAGGAAGAAGAAGAAGAGATCTTTATTATTTGTACAATTTGAATTATATAGATTACAGAACACACAAGGTAATAAGACCAAATCCAAATAAATAGTGTGTGACATTCCAGTAACAGCATTGTTACCATCATCAGACAAAATTGGTACTGAATGAGATGATTTGATAAGTTTCAGCACTTTTGTCTGATAATGGTAACAATGCTGTTACAGGAAATGTCACATACTATTTATTTATTTGGTCTTATTGTCTTTCATATCTTTATTATTTGTTGTTTTCCGCCCCACCACCATCTTTTAATTTGCATATGCTTGTCTTCAGATCAACAAGTCTCTGGAGGAGTTTGTGGAGAGCATCCGCAACTACCCGGACACCAAGTTGCCGCGAGATGGCACAGTCCACGAGGTGACCAGCAATGTCATGGTGCTCCTTGAGCAGCTGCATGAGTACATGGACCTCCTGCCTGGGACTCTGTCAGTCAATGACCAGAACCTGCTGCTCCACTCCACGGACCCCAGCCGCATGGTGCTGGCCCAGTACATCAGTGAGTGCTTACCTCTTTCACTGTCGTCACCTTTGTGAGAAACATTCTTTTTATTTAAAGAAATTTATTGGTTCTCTTCTCTACTCTTCCCCGGCAGACATCATCAAAAGTCTCAAGCTTTACAAGCTTGATACCTTAGTGTGATTGAGTGGAGATAAGAAAGAAGAAGATTGGTTCTCTTCAATGTGGTACATTCTTCCTCAAGAATCATTATGGGAATGGTGTTTTAAGTGACTAGAATATAGTGGTAGAACAATGTGTCACTTGAAGAGGAGACTTTGGGACTGAATATAATGTGACTAGAGAAGAATGGTTTATGATCAGGAGAGAAAGATGTGTGTACCTTCTATTTCTTCTTTCTTATCTCCACACTGGGTGAAGTAGAATGCGTCTGCCTTTATCATTAAGACTGGGAGTACTACTCAGTAGCAGGCCGACTTAGCTCCAAAAGAAATGGCCACATCTAACATGAGGAACAGATGCCATGTGCAGCCGCTCCTAACATGGAGTACAAACGCTGCTCATCCTGTATCCCTGGATTAGGAGCCCTTACAGGGTACTATCAGCCGGGCCAGCTGAACCCAGGTTTTTTAGTGAGCTTGTTACTGCTCCCCCTCCTCCTTTTTCATCCGGACTTGGGACCGGCAAAGGCGGAGTTGAATATAATGTGAATAGAGAAGAATGTTTTATGATCAGGAGAGAAAGATGTGTACCTAAAGAAGTGTAATGTGTGACCGGAAGTGGATGTCATTTGACTAGAGAAAGATCATCTGTGTCTAGACGTGGATGATATTTGACTAGAAATGGATGTGTGACTAGAAGTGGATGGTGACATAAGGTAACAAAAATCTTTTGTCCTCGTCAGGAGCAAACAAAATTTAAAACATTTGGCAAGGCGTTAAAAATTATTAACTTGCCAAATGTTTTAAATTTTGTTTGCTCCTGATGAGGACAAAAGATTTTTGTCGAAACGTCGAGACAATAAAAAGATTTACTGGCCGAAGTATCTTTATTTTCAAGAACTATGAATGCCGGCCAGGCAGCCTCTATCTTTACAATAAGGTAACAAGTCCAAATCCCAATTAATGAAATGACTGTGATGTTTCAGTAACAACACTGTTACAGAAAACATACCAAACATTTTGTTAATTTGGTCTTGTTACATCTTGTTTCTAATTTATAATCCAAATTGTACCATATCATACCTGGTGACTTCTTCTTCTCTTCTTCTTTCTTATCTCCACTCAATCATATTAGAGTATCAAGCTTGTAGAGCTTGAGACTTGACAACCATCATGACTGGGTGAAGTAGAATGCGTCTGCCTTTGTCATCAAGACTGGGAGCACTACTCAGTGGCAGGCCGACTTAGCTCCAAAAGAAATGGCCGCCTCTGACATGAGGAACAGATGCCATGTGCAGCCGCTCCTAACATGGAGTACATACGCGGCTCATCCTGTATCCCTGGATCAGGAGCCCTTACAGGGTACTATCAGCCAGGCCAGCTGAGCCCAGGTTTTTTAGTGAGCTTGTTACTGTTCCCCCTCCTCCTTTTTTATCCGGGCTTGGGACCGGCAAAGGCCGAGTTCCTGGTGACTTGAAGAGAGGAAGTGTCACTAGGAAAAGATGCCATGTGACTAGAAGAGAGGGATGTGTGTGGCAGTGCGGGTGCTCTCTGCGCTAGGCCTAATGATCCAGTCCAAGAGCGAGGCTTACAACGATGCTTACCTCAGAGCCATCTTCCGTCTCAACAACCTCCACTACATCCTCAAGTCCCTCCAGAGGTAGGAACTGTGCTGTGACCCATCCAATCTCCACACAATGACCTCCACATTATCCATTAACAAGAAAACACCTATCTCTCTTTTATCTTCCCTGGCCTGGGGAATCTAACCTTTTTTTGAACAACCTTGGTTGCGTGCAGCACAGTATCCATTAATAAAAAGGCATCTTGAAACATAAGATAATAAGACTAAATCCAAATAGATAAATAGTGTATACACACTATTCAATTATCTATATTTGATCTTAATAAAAGAAAACAAGACCTAATCCAAAAAATTTATTAGTGTGTGACGTTTCGGCAACAACATTGTCACCATCATCAGACAATTTTATTATACAGATTTTTATTCTTTTGTCTGATGATGGTGACAATGTTGTTGCCGAAACGTCACACACTAATAAATTATTTGGATTAGGTCTTGTTTTCTTTTATTATAATCTATAATCCAAATTGTGCTTTATCATATATTTGATCTGGTTATCTTGTGTTTCTAATCTATAATCCAAATTGTGTCTAATTCAAAAAGGTATCTTCTAATCGGGCTACTGAAAGTTGCTGATGGCTCGATACCATCTATCAGAATAAATATCAACTAATCGTTGATTTTTAAAAATGATTATTCCAGAATATTTTGTTAGACAAGTACACCATTAGGTGGGTATACAGTCGAACTACCTAAGGGACAACACCTATTTGCAAGTCCCGAAGTATTCTTCAGGGAGAGGTGTGTCCTCTCTTAGCAGATAACTGCTAATTAGTAAAAATGTGGTAATTTTAACAATGGAAACTTAGCTTTGTAGAGAGGTTTCCTCTAGCAACAATTAGCCGATACATTAATACCCCACTAAAACAACTTGGGATATAACGAACCTTCCTTTATAACGAACCCACGCCGATTCCCAATTCCATTCCATTGAAAATACCATCGTTATAACGAACTTTGCGATTTTTAGAATAACGAACTACCCCTATAACGAACCTATTTTCGGTCCCAAAATAATAAAATCTATTTAAAATACTATGCTTATAACGAACTTAGAATTGTAATTTAAAAAAAAATTAAAACAACAAAATTTTGAGCATGTTTCAGCTCGCGAATCGCGATTTCAAAACAATAAATTTAGCGGCATTGTTTGTTTTAATTTTTGCACTTTATTTTTGCTGTATGTTGTATAAATTTTACACATTATACTTTTTATTAAATAAAATATCTTTGCGTCCATTAAATTTGAAATATAAAAAATGCAAATGGCTTCCAAAATATAGAAAAAAAGGCATTTTAAAAACAAAAACGTTATTTCTTTTTAAAAAAAAAGGCCATTTTCAGAACTTTTCAAAGTGAAGCAACACAGGCAAAATGTTAAGAACATAGTAAAATAAGTTAATATAAAGGTATTAAAAATTGTTACAAAGAGGAATCAACCTCAACTTTTGCCGCGATCGCGATCGTACGTTTTGGGGTAAAAAAAAAAAATCCAAATAAACGGTCCCGTGATGAAACAAAAATTATTTTTATGCCATTAACTATGAGGATTTTGAAGATAGCAATGTTTTGCATGACAGGTTTAAAAAAAAAACGAAATCTAGACCTAAAAGAATATGTGGAAACATGAAATGGAAGAAAAACACTAACTTTATTTGAATGGTGCAATGCTTGAAGAGTGCTTTCAAGCAACAAGGTAATAGAGTAATTTTTCCAAGTAAACATTGTATTATATAATGTGATAATGATGTTTTAAAATCATTTCATATCTTTGAATATATATTTAATAAAACTTTGCCTAGGATTTTTCTTGATTTTTAAAATAGACATAGAGGTACATGTATGTTAATGATATGAAGAACCTATCATCTAATGATTTCTATTATTATTCTGTATTAATGTAAGGAGATTGGTCAATTAAGTGAATTAAAACAAAGTTACCACTATTAAGAGGCAACCTCTTCCTGTGTATGGCCGTCCTTTAATTATACGGTCTAAAAATTTTGAAAAGTAAAAAAAAAAATAGCCAAACCGTGGCTATAGTGAACCGTGGCTATAGTGAACCAAAGGCTCTGTCCCATTGGGGTTCACTATAGAGGGGTTTTACTGTAATTCCCATTTTTTAAATTTTATAATGGCATATAACTATTGCCATAATGAACCATGGCTATAACAAACCAAAGGTTTCATCCCATTGGAGTTCATTATAGAGGGGTTTTACTGTATTTATTCCAATAGATAGTGCAAGTCTTCAGCAATTTTCAGTTACACAATCAAGAGATGCGTTTTTTAATAATCTTAATCAAATCACCTGAAATCCCAGTACACATTTACTTTTCTGCTTTAAGGTAAACAAGGCCACACATATTGGATGATGTCTGTGTTTTTAATCTATAATCCAAATTGTACACCTTATCACTATAGTATTCTCCATGTGTTTATCCGTGGGTCTCCTATCTAACAGTACGTTGATGTGACAGGACCAACCTACTGGACATAGTCAGTGTCTGCACCCCCAACATCAAGGAATATTACAACGACCAGATTACTGATCAGAAGAGAATTTACTCTCAGAGGTAACTCTTTCCTTCCTTTTTTCAGAAATGAACTCATGGGGACAAAACTTATGGAAGCTGTACCTAAAAGGTAGCATGTATATCGGGATTCATACAATAACTCTGAAAGCTATTACAGTGACCTTTATTGAAGACACACGAGATAACCAAGTGTGTATACACTCATGGACAAAACTTAAGGAAGCTGTACCTTTTAGCATGTATATCGGGATTCATACAATAACTCTGAAAGCTATTACAGTGACCTTTATTGAAGACACACGAGATAACCAAGTGTGTTTACACTCATGGACAAAACTTAAGGAAGCTGTACCTTTTAGCATGTATATCGGGATTCATACAATAACTCTGAAAGCTATTACAGTGACCTTTATTGAAGACACACGAGATAACCAAGTGTGTATACACTCATGGACAAAACTTAAGGAAGTTGTACCTTTTAGCATGTATATCGGGATTCATACAATAACTCTGAAAGATATTACAGTGACCTTTATTGAAGACACACGAGATAACCAAGTGTGTATACACTCATGGACAAAACTTAAGGAAGTTGTACCTTTTAACATGTTTATCGGGATATTCAGACAATAACTCTGAAAGATATTACAGTGACCTTTATTGAAGACACGCGAGATAACCAATATACACTCATGGACAAAACTTTAAGGAAGTTGTACCTTTTAGCATGTATATAGGGATTCAGACAATAACTCTGAAAGATATTACAGTGACCTTTATTGAAAATACACGAGATAACCAAGTGTATTAATTTTTCCATTGCACAGTAGAAATTACTTAATTTTTAAAAGATTCATGCGCGTCTATAATAGTTTCGAATTTTCATAACAGATGGCGCGTTAATGCATCATAATAACCAAGTGTGGACAAAATTGCCTCTGTCTTCTTTAAAAAAAATAAATAAATAGATGACTGGTGACATCCTAGATTTTTCCACTTCATTAAGTTTTGTCTAGGAGTTTATGTTTGAGATGTAATACGTACAGTGGGCCACAATGTTCAATCGTGAATAAAATGATTGTGTTGTTGTTGTTGTTTCTTATCCCCTTGTGTAAAGATTACACGAAACAAGCAGAATAACTCTGACGAATAAGCAGTCGCGGACCAACAGCAGCATTGTTAGAACAGGAGTAGACTGATCCTGACTTCAAGTGACCCGGTTGATAGACCTCTGCAAGGGTCCTTGTAACCAGGAGGGACACTCCTTCTTTAAAAATCCTGAGTTCAACTGATCCAGTTGATAGACCTCAGCAATGGTCCCACTCCAGGGATACGGAGGAGCTGCATCTGTACTCATGTTAGAGTCAGCAGCAAAGGCTTCCATGTTAGGAACGGCCTCAAACTACAGGCAAAGTCAGACTTTCACCAAAGTGTGCCTAGATCATGGTGCCATGATCAATGAACGCTACACCCCATTCCATGAGATCAGATAAAATGATTGTAATAATGAATGTAAGAACAAAAAATGGTGTTGTTGCAGTTGGAGTCGAGTGTTGTACTACGTGATGGAAGTGGACAAGCCTATCTCCCAACAGAGAGCTTCTCCTTCCTTCGTGGCCACCATGAAGGTATTGACAATTCTCCCACTCTACCTGGATCTCTACTGATTGTTATATACCATGTTGCATATTTACAACTTTATAAATACAAAAAGAAAGAACATTAAAGTGTTTACAGATAAAATTAGAATATCAATTGTACCATCTATCATTAAAATTTGTAATCACAAGGTATTAAGACCAAATAAATAAATAGTGTGTGACGTTTTGGTAACAGCGTTGTTACCATCTTCAGACAAAAGTACTGAATTTACTTTTTGTATTCATTCAGTACTTTTGTCTGAGGATGGTAACAATTTTGTTACCGAAACGTCACACACTAAATATTTATTTGGATTTGGTCTTATTACCTTGTGTTTATTATCTATAATCCAAATTGTGCCTTATCATTAAAATTTGTAATAATATATACAAAGTGACCCATAAGTCCCAAAAACTTTTTTTTTATATTTAAAAATTAAAAGACAAACTAGAATAAAAAAAAACTATAACTATTTTATTTTCTAGTTTTTACCTTTCAATTTTTAATTAAAAAAATAAAAGGGTTTGTGACTTTTGCGCCATCCTGTATATTTTTACCAATGTGATTAGGTACAACTTGGATTATAGATTAAAAACACAAGGTAATAAGACCGAAATAAATAAATAGTGTGTGACGTTTTGGTAACAATATTGTTATCATCTTACTTTCACTTATATACAGATTGACTCATCCATTGATGAGCTCTACTCTTCCCTAGCAGACACCATCAAGAGTCTCAATGATTGAATGGAGATAAGAAAAAAGAAGAAAGTTGTCTGATGATGGTAACAACGCTGTTACTGAGATATCACACACTATTTATTTATTTATTTGATCTTGTTACCATGTTTTTTGGCAATATGTTTCTTATGAGATATACATCATCAAATATTATCTCTACAGACCTTACTGTAATGTTGATGAAAATTACTACTTGAGAAGGCTTGGTTTATAAGCACTGATGAGCCAAGCCCTCTCATTTAATAATTTTAATCATTGCAGTAAGGTCTGTAGAGATAATATTTGACAAAAAATATCTTAAGAGAAAAACATTGCCCAAAAAAAAATATTTTATTACAAATTTTAAAAGACACAAGGTAATAAGACCAAATCCAAATAAATAAAGTGTGATGTTTTAGTAACAGCGTTGTTACCGACGCTTGTTAACGTCACACACTATTTATTTATTTATTTATTTGGATTTGGTCTTATTATCTTGTGTCTATAATCTATAATCCAAATTGTGCCTTATCAAATTTTAAAAGACAAAAGCAATAAAAATGAATATGCAAAAAGGTCATTGAAGCTATAAAACTACCTTTTTTTTTTTTTGACATATAAGGAAGGACCCAAAAGTTATATTGATATATAAAATCAAATTATAATTTTAAAAATTTATGAAGATGTAGAGTGTCCACAAGGTAACAAGACCAAATCCAAATAAATACTTATGTTTATAATCTATAATCCAAATTGTTCCTTATCAATGTAGAATGTCCATTCATTTATCTTTATGTATTTACACTAAAAAAAGAGGTTTTTGTTCTTTATTCCTTCAATTTGCATAACTTGCCATTCTAACAGCTGTCCTATGTTCCAGCTCAAAGATAAGGACAAGCAGAATATCAAGGAGAAGTTTAATGTAAGTTCTCTTCCACTCCTTGGTTGCTTGAACTATCTCTTGCCATGGTGTGGCTTTATGGATAACTACACTCCATAGTGCTCCGTAACCTTTTATATAATACCTACAGTACACCTAGCACTGTTGCATAGCTTGGATACTACTTGGAAAAATATATGAGTTTTTTTTTTGCTTATCCTTAGTACACGTGGTACAGGCCATGATAATCATGGTGGGTAGAAGTAGGTTTGGGAGGTCGGTGGGAGGCTGGTTAAACTGTTTGGTTTTCGACCACTACAACCCGGGTTCGATTCCCGCATTGGACACTTTTTTTTTTGTTAAAAAAAAAATGCTCCAATGGCCCCCGATTCTTGCAAAAAAGTCCAACCCCACCAGTAAGTGCAAGTAACCAAACGGGGCTCTGGCACATTTGTAAGTGCAAAGTCAAACTGCTTTTCACATGTGTAGACATGTGGTGCACTTACAGTAAAAGCAGTTGTCTACTTCTACCCACCATGATTATCATGGCCTGTACCACGTGTACTAGGGATAAGCAAAATAAAAAAGACCAGTGCTCCGTAACCTATATATAATACTTACAGTACACCTAGCACTGTTGCATAGCTTGTGGATACTACTTGGAAAAATATATGGAGTAATATGTATATAAGATAAAGTTGCAGGAGAATTATATTTATGTACTTAGAGAGGCATCTCTCCCTTTAATTATACATCAGAATAATACATTATGTTTATTACCTTAGTAAATGGAAGCCGTCCCTGTACTGATGAGGGCCATAGCATGAAACCATGGTATATAGATTATCTTTTTGTTTGATGGTATACAGATTATCTTTTTTGCATTTTAGATTATACAACATATATATATATATTAAAAATAGGCATCTCCTGACCACGAGCACATGTGCTTTTTAGATGGCAGAGCACCATCTAGTGGAGCAAAAATAAACTAAATGTTTATTTAACTTGCTACGTGATTTTTAGTTTATTTTTGTTCCACTAGATGGCGCTCTGCCATCTAAAAAGCACATGTGCTCGTGGTCAGGAGATGCCTTCTTTATTTTTAATATCAACACCTGACCCACTTATCTTTTATTTTTTTCTATTGTTTTTTCATAGAGTAATATGTATATAAGATAAAGTTGCAGGAGAATTATTTTCATGTACTTAGAGAGGCATATCTCCCTTTAATTATGTACATCAAAATTATACATTATGTTAGTCACCTTAGTAAAAAAACATTACTAGTGGTAATGAAGAATAAGCCACAACACCAGTTTAGGTAAATTCAGACAACAACCAACAACCAGTATACCATGGTTTCTGGGGCTATGGTCCTCATCAGTACAGGGGAGGTTTCAATTTCATAACATCCTATAAGAGACAAAGGTCGCCTGGTCGACATAGATGAAGTCTAGTTTTGATGGTAGAGGTGACCTTTGTCTCTTTAGATCAATATCCTCCTGGTAAAAAAATTTCCATCCTATAAGAGAAGTTACAAAATCAGTTGAATTTACCAAACAGATGTTTATTCTGGTGAAAGTGGCATCAGAACAATGGTGTTTTTTCATCACCCTAAGTGAAAAACTTTACTACTTAGATGAAGAATAAGCCATATAACACCAGTTTTTTGGGGAATTTAGACAAAAATCAACCTATATATTGAGACGTTACAAAAAAAACAATTTTCAGTTGTACATAAATTCCTTTAGGGTGTTACTTTAATTTTTCATATGTTTATTTTCAATTTCTTTTTCTCATTCATTAAAAGTCAATGATGTACATGCAAAATTAGTAAAAACTCAATAAAAACGATATGTAAAAATAGATAGAAGAAAATGGCTTGTAAACAAAAGGCGGCAATAAAATGAGTTGAGGTAAAATGTCTATTCCATTAACAAACATTTCACTTTTAAAATAATGAACTTTAAAATTAAAGTTTTACAAAACAGAAAATTAGCGTTTTAAAATAAAAACGTGGCAATATCATGTGAAAAAAATAGTACAAATGTGATATTGTACTGGGATAAGGTGCATAAATTAAGAAAAAGGAATCTCCTTATTGAGTAACTTTCAGTTGCACGATTAAGGAGATGCCTTTTTCTATATATCATGGTTTCGGGCTATTCCCTTCATCAGTACAGAGGCGCCTTCATTTCATAACATCCTATAAGATGGGGTTATGAAATTGGTTGAATTTACCAAACAAGTGTGGTGGGTCAAGGGCTGATTTTCAGGCAAAGAATACAACATAAAAGTTGTGGAAGGATGATATTTAGGTACCAAAAAAGGCACCTCTCTCTCTTTATACATCAGAACAATGGCACAGTGCATCACTTTGGTAAAAAAACATTACTATTGACTATAAGGCACAATTTGAATTATAGATTATAAACACAAGGTAATAAGACCAAATCCAAATATATAAATAGTGTGTGACGTTTCGGTAATAACGCTATCATGCATACTCTGTTACCGAAATGTCACACACTATTTATTTATTTGGATTTGGTCTTATTACCTTGTGTTTATTACTAGTGACGATATAGAATAAGCCACAAAATATATACTGATGTTTGTTGCGCAGGGTTTTAACAAAGAGGTAGAGGAGATCACCAGGATTCAGAAGAACTATGCCATCCCGGACCATGAGCTTCGACAGAGTCTGAAGGAAACCAACAAGGACTTCATCTTGCCCAAGTATCAACTCTTCTACGACAAGTACTCCGCCATCCCGTTCAGCAAGAACTCGGAGAAATACCTGCGCTACAGCGTAGATGATGTAGCCGCAATGATTAGTCAATTCTTTGATGCTGCAGCCTAAGTGCCTTAATCTAAAAAAAACAAACAAATTTTTTTAAAGAGAGAATTTAAAACTTTATTTTTTTTCTTCTTTTTTTTTGCCATTTGTACAATATATATATGTTTATTATATAAAATAAATTATAATTTTTTTTTTTAAATGACAAAAAAATAGATTTCTCCTCCCCTCCTTTCCCCTCCCAAAAAAAAAAAAAAAGAAAAAAGGAGATCAGCAACGGTTAGCGTCGTAACCGGCGGCGTATTTCATTCCGTTTGTTGTCTCCTGTTGAGATGATGGTGTCTGCTTGCGCGATGATATGCGGTGGTTTGTTTGGTTGGATATCTGGCTGAACAACGAGGACTGGAGGAATGTCTTTGGCAATTGGAGGAATGGAAGGTTCAGCCAGTTTAGGTGGTTGTTGGTTTACCACAGCGGGCTGCTGTTTGTCTTTGGTAGGTTCCTCTTCTACTTGTCTAGGAGGTAGAGGTGGGTTCTCTGGTTGTAACACCGGGGGAGGTTGGGTGGGTGGAGATTTCTGTATCTCCGGTTGGTAGGACATGTTTCTTAACTTTGGAGGACTGACCACCTCAATGTTAATCTGTCCTACTTCAGGTTGTACCTGGATTGCCTGTCCATCTTGGACTATCGGTGCCACCGGAGCTTGTGTTGGTACTGCTGGTTCTGGTTTGACAGCTGGTAGTTCCTGGACTGGTTGTTCTACAGCTACTGGTAGAATTGGTTGATGGACTTCTGGTTGCGGGAGTTTGGGTATTTCTTCCTTCTTCTCAGGGATCACTACCACGGGGGGAATAGGAGACGGCACTGGTGGGTGGGAAACCACGTTGTGACTCTCCTTGTGAAGTTTGAGCTCCTGCAACACCTTCCTCTGCTCTTCCAGGAGCTTCTTCTGTTCCTCCTGATGGGCTGCCAGCTGTTTGATGAGGTCCTCCTGTTTCTCTTGGAGGGTCTCCTCAAGCCTCAGCTACACAGATACACACTCCATTATTAACACAAAGCAATAACGCGCCATCTATACATATAAAATGAAAGGATTTAAAAGCAGGAATGTTTCTTTTATACAAAATACAAACTTCTACTGCCCTTACTGCGATGAAAAAATATGTATTAGGAGGGCTTGGCTCATCAGTGGTGAACCCTCCCAGCGGTTTCGCCAATTTAATCCACTAGACCGCTTCTCAGAGCTCTAATACTGTATTGGATCATTCTGCTTATATACGCAGCACTGAAGGGTGGAATCTCAGAAATGGTTTTTAAGAAAACTATGTACATAAGCTTATAGTAAATTGTGTAAATATTACACCAATTCCATGAGTCCATGCTCCTCGAGCTAGAACTCATGGAATGAGGTACTCAGGACAATATAAATGGTACTTAAGGGACAGTTTCAGGCTCAAGAGCAGCCATTTACACTATATATATATATATATATATATATATATATATATATATATAGTTATATATGGGCGTTAGAGTTAACCTTACTCCTGTAAAAGGGAGCTCAAAGGCCTGAAGGCTTGAGTTAATTAAAATTTTTTTTTTTTTTTTGCAAGAAACTTTTTCCATGGTGTAGGGGTCCAGCTTTCGTTAATCATGGCACACTTTGGTGAAAGTCTGACTTTGCCTATAATTTGAGGCCATTCCTAACATGGAGGAAGCCTTTGCTGTCGACTCTAACACCCTATTATAACCAAAGGAAGAGTAACTACAGTAGAACAGCCTCCATGAGAGAACACCTACCTCTACAAAGAACAGTTTTACATTTAAAATTCAATTTCCATTACTTGTTTAAACTTGCAATAATCTTCTTCTTCTTCTTTCTTATCTCCACTCAATCATATTAGGGTATCAAGTTGTGACCCTTGATGGTGTCTGTTTGACAACCATCATGACAGGGTGAAGTAGAATGTGTCTGCCTTTGTCATTAAGACTGGGAGCACTACTCAGTGGCAGGCCGACTTAGCTCCCAAAGAAATGGCCGCCTCTGACATGAGGAACAGATGCCATGTGCAGCTGCTCCTAACATGGAGTACAAATGCTGCTCATCCTGTATCCCCGGATTAGGAGCCCTTACAGGGTACTATCAGCCAGGCCAGCTGAGCCCGGGTTTTTTACCGAGCTTGTTACTGCTCCCCCTCCTCCTTTTTCTTGTAATAATTATTTTTGGCAATATGTTTCTTTTCACATATTGAATATTATCTCTCTAAACTTTTTCCTGTGTGTGGGTGTGTAATGATAAAAGTTATTGAATGCAAGGGTTCATCACTGATGAGCCAAGCCCTCTCATCCAGTAACTTTTATCATGGGGTAATGTCTGTAAGGATAATAGTTAAACCTGTCTATAGCGCCCCCTCTTGGGACTCACCAAAATGGGGTGCTATAGACAGGTCACTTTTAATGTAAATCGCATCATACTACGTATTTAAAATAGGGCGCTATAGAGAAGAAAGCACTATTTAGAGGGGGCGCTATAGACAGGTGTAACTGTATTTGTAATGTGAAAAGAAACACATTGCCAAAAATAATTATTACAACTTTGCACTGAGAGATAAGAAAAAAAAAAGCGAACCATTGGTTTTGCATATGTTCACTATGATTATTACATGTTATGCTTAGGGTCATATGTAAAAATAAAGACATATTGAATAGAACTGCACAAAAAGTTTCTTGACTTGGAAAAGACAGGAAGTCAATAAACAATAAACTTTATGCATGGTCTCAATGCAGTAAAACTTTGCTAAAAAGAGAATCGAGCATATAGCAAGGTCTCCCATTTAACAAATGTGAAACATCATTATATATAGCATATAGTGAACCATGGATATTGCGAACTAGTGTTGGAGTCCCTCATATGTTGGCAATAAGCTGCTGATGCATTAGCGAAAAAAAGGCACAAAAGAACCCTTGCCACAGAAAAATAAACTTACTTATAAATAAATATAAAGATATCTGGATTCTTACTGATAGTAGAAGTGCCATATACACTTGAGTCACACAGGGGAACTTAGAGACAAAGTAAGCAGGAACATAATTGGTTATCTCCAAAAACTCTCAAAAACCTCAAAAATTCACCTTCAATGGATACCTTCACACGTTGGCATTGAAGGCAACGAAGCTACTGATGCACTAGCGAAAAAAGGCACAAAAGAACCCTTGCCACGGAAAAATAAACTTACTTTTAAAGAAATAGAAACAGTAGCCAAAACTAAAATAAACAAGAACTAGAGGACCCACCTAAGCACAGTTGGTAAAGTGGAGTGAACCCAAGAGGAACTCGGAACCTCAGAAATAGACAGCACCAAACAACACTAACAAGATTGAGAACAGGCCACCTCAAGCCATTGAAGATAGAAAATAACAACAAAATCTACTCCACTTGCCCAAAATGTAGCTTGGCACCTGCAGCTACAGAATATATTTTGGCTTGCATTAGAATGCACTAAACAGGACCTTTGGGAGAGGCCGCTACTTATCATAAAACAGTTCGAGGAGCATAAACTCATGGGATTCGTGTAATTTTTACACAAGGGGATAAGAAACAACAGGGTTGGAGTAAACCAAAGGTTCAGTCCTATTTGTGTTCTTTAAATCAATACCCCAAGAGATCAAAATTTTCAGTTGAATTAAAAATCTGTGTTAAATTATGTTGTTTCTTATCCCCTTGTGTAAAGATTATACAAATTCCATGAGTACTTGTTCCTCGAGTTGTTTGATGATAATCAATGGCCTCTCCCAAAGATCCTGTTGTTGTTGTTTCTTATCCCCTTGTTTAAAGATCACACAAATTCCATGAGTCTCACCCAAAGATCCTGTTTAGTGCATCTAATTGCAAGCCAAAATGTTTTGGTGGAAGGTTGGCCTAAACCGTTGGTTTTCGACCGCTAAGACCAGGGTTTGATTCTCGCATTGGGCACTTTTTTCTGATTTAAAAAAAAAAAAATGCTCCAGTGGCCCCCGATTCTTGCAAAAGTTCAACCCCACCAGCGAGTGAAAGTAGCCAAACGGGGCTCTGGCACATTTGTAAGTGCAAAGTCAAGCTGCTTTTCACATGTGTAGTAGAGATGTGGTGCACTTACAGTAAAAGCAGTCGCTAACTATGAAATAAACCCACCATGATTATCATGGCCTGTACCACGTGTAGTAAGGATAAGCAAAAAATGTGTTCTGGAGCTGCAGGCATCAAATTATAGTTGGTTAAATTAGAGTAAATAGGTAGATTGGAGTTTTTAAAAATCAACTGTTGAATTAAAGAGGTTATATAATGTAGATTATCTTGAAGTTTTAACAACATAACCAAGAGAGTCCTCATTGAGAGAAATAAACAACCAAAGTTTACAAACCTCCTTCTTGAGTGGCTCAGGAGATGGCTTGTCCACTACAACTGGTTCTGGTTTCTTCACTTCCAGCACTTTAGGAACTTCTGTGGACATCAATCTCTTTTAAAACCAACACATTGGTGGAACACTCAGGGCAATACAAATGGTACTTTAGGGACAGTTTTCAGGCTCAAGAGCTGCCATTTACACTATATATAAATATATATACAGTTAAACCTGTCTATAGCGCCCCCTCTTGGGACTCACCAAAATAGGGTGCTATAGACAGGTCATTTTAAATGTAAATCGCATTGTACTACGCATTTAAAATTGGGCGCTATAGAGAGGATGGCGCTATAGACAGGTTCAACTGTATATTCAAAAAAGATACATATGTAGGATGGTTGTTGATGTGATGGTGTGGCTTGTGGAAAGGCTGCTGATAAAATTAAAATTAATTTATTTAAAGCAAGAAATTATAAAGAGAAAAGAAACAACGGTTGAAATAACGGCCGCCGGCTTTAGCCTTCTTGTTTACCGCGTCAGTCGGCAGAGTAGCCAGATCAAGTGTCGGAAGAAGCCAGCCGCTAGAAAGTTCTGGATGACGCCCGCGCATGTGTAGTGAAGTGTTCTCCCAACACGTGCTCGCCAAGCCTCTGCCCGTATGTGTTTTGAAGCTTTGTCCCAGTACGCTGAAGCAAAGTGCGGTCGCCACACATATATTGGATTTATAATTATTTTATTGTTCCAATATTTCGAGAGGCAACTCGCCTCTCTTTATTAAGGATGTTTGTGTTTTTTACTATGTATAGTATATAGAGTTTTATATGGCCGTTAGAGTTAAACTTACTCCTGTAGAAGGGGGCTCAAAGGCCTGAAAGCTTGAGTTAATTCAATTATATTTTTTTGAAAGAAACTTTTTTCCCTGGATGAATTTTTTTTTCTCTCTCATATGATATTATACAAGGGATTAAACTGGTGAAACTGCTGGGAGGGTTCACCACTGATGAGCCAGGCCTGCCCATTATTTTTATCCTTTCAAGCAATGGCAGTATAGAAAATTATTTTTAAAAATAATCATACGTGTCAAAACTAGTTTGAATTTCTTATAACAGATGGTGAATTAATGCATCATACAAAGGATTATTATTCATAGATTAGAGATACAGTAGAACCTCCATGAAAGGACACTCACGCTAGAGGACACCTCTCTATAAAGGACAGTTTTAATTTGCAAAATTACCATTTTTACTATTTAGCAACTCTCTGGTAAGAGGACATCTCTCTCTAAAGGACACTTTGGATCTGCAATTAGGTGTTGTTCTTTACAGGGAGGTTCTACTGTAGCTTCATAGATTACATCATAGATTAGAGATACAGTAGAACCTCCATGAAAGGATACTCGTGCTAGAGGACACCTCTCTATAAAGGACAGTTTTAATTTGCAAAATGGCCATTTTTACTATTTAGCAACTCTCTGGTAAGAGGACATCTCTCTCTAAAGGACACTTTGGATCTGCAATTAGGTGTTGTTCTTTACAGGGAGGTTCTACTGTAGCTTCATAGATTACATCATAGATCATCATCATAGATTAGAGATACAGTAGAACCTCCATGAAAGGACACTCGCGCTATAGGACACATCTGTTAGTGAGCATCACTCACAGCTCATTTAGTGACCTTCTGGTAGTCCTTGATTTCTTTCAGGAAGCTCATTAGAGGTCTTCCTCCTCTCTCTTCCTTCAATTTTTCCCAACATCTCATTTGGAAATGTGAACTATTTATGACGTATATGTTTCTTTTACAATTAAACAATTGTCTGGGGGGTCGGTGGAAGGCTGGTTAAACCGTTTGGTTTTCGACCACTAGGACCCGGGTTCGATTCCCGCATTGGACACTTTTTTCTGTTTAAAAAAAAAATGCTCCAATGGCCCCCGATTCTTGCAAAAGTCCAACCCCACCAGCGAGTGCAAGTAACCAAACGGGGCTCTGGCATTTGTAAGTGCAAAGTCGAACTGCTTTTCATATGTGTAGACATGTGGTGCACTTACAGTAAAAGCAGTCGCTAACTACCCACCATGATTATCATGGCCTGTACCACGTGTACTAGGGATAAGCAAAAAAATAAAAAAAAACAATTGTCTACTGCTCTTACTGCAAAGAATTATTTATTTGTAAAAGAAATACAGTAAAACCTCCATGAGAGAACATCAACACTAAAGGACACCTCTCTATAAAGGACAGTTTTAATTTGCAAAATTACCATTTTTACTATTTAGTAACTCTCTGGTAATAGGACATCTCTCTCTAAAGGACACTTTGGCTCTGTAATTAGGTGTTGTTCTTTACAGAGAGGTTCTACTGTAGCTTCTAGAAAAAAAAAAAATGTTTTAAAATTAAATAAATAAGAAAAAAGAAATACCTGGAACAATGGGGCGGGGCTCCTCAATACGTGGGATCTGTAGCAGTGATGTAGGTGGGAGGTCCTTAGCAGGGATGGGCGGAGCCTCGCTGGATAGGGGCTTGGCCACTAGCCACCCAGTGATTGGTTAGGAGAGGTGGCAGGTATGGCCATTTATTATCACAATACAGTCCAACATGTTTTAAATGAGATAACCAAGTGTGATTCTTGCTAAAGTCCAACCCCACCAGCGAGTGCAAGTAACCAAACAGGGCCCTGGCACATTTGTAAGTGCAAAGTCGAACTTATTTTCACATGTGGTGCACTTACAGTAAAAGCAGTCGCCAACTTCTACCCACCATGATTATCATGGCCTGTACCATGTTTACTAGGAATAAGTAAAAAAAAAAAGTTTGAACAAAATTGACACTGAAAAAATAGTACAAATGCGATATTGTACTGGGATAAGGTGCATAAATTAAGAAAAAAGAAAGGGAGTATCCCCTCATCATGCAACTGAAAGTTGCTGATGGCTTGCGCCATCTATCAGAATAAATATCAACTATTCATTTTAAATAATTAAATAACAACAAATGGTTGATATTTATTCCGATAGATGGCGCAAGCCATCAGCAACTTTCAGTTGCATAATAAGGAGATGCTTCTTTTCTTTTTTCCTAAAATTGACAGTCTCCTTGAAAAAAAAAAACAAAGAAAAAAAATCGGCAACATCAAAGACTTTCTACTTCCTTAAGTTTTGTCTATGAGTACATATGCATATTATATAATTAAAAAAAAATGTAAATATTTTTATTTTTTAAAAACATATTTTATTTTCATTTGTTGACTGTTCTAAATTTTTTGACCATAGTTTTTTAGAATATACCACTCTGAATATTGTTGTAAATATGTATAGTTAACCTACCTATTATTTTTTTTTAATTCATTAATATAGGATTCATTTTACGGGGCTCTGGGGGGGGCATATTTGTAAGTGCAAAGTCAAACTGCTTTTCACATGTGTAGACATGTGGTGCACTTACAGTAAAAACAGTCACCTACTTCTACCCACCATACCATGGCTTTTCCCAGGGTTTTCCCACTATGTACTAAGTGCAATTCTCAGCCTGCAACCCCAAGACATATTATTGACTGTATTGACTCATCCATTGATGAGCTCTACTCTTCCCCGGCAGACACCGTCAACAAGCTTTACAAGCTTGATACCTTAGTGTGATTAAGTGGAGATAAGAAAGAAGAAGATACCATGGCTTGTACTACGTGTAGGGATAAGCAAAAAAAAAAAGGATTCATTTTATAAATTCTACATTACTGTGATAAATATTTAATGTACAATTCTTTTCAACTAATTAAAAATAAAAAACTACTTGATAAGTTAATAACAATCTTTCCCATTTTCACGACTGCACCTTCAATTCTCTATCTTTTCAACAAAATATTATAACATACATAAAAGGTAAAATGTTGAAAGACTTACAATTTGCTTGGAGAATATTCGCATTATGGAGCTCTAAAAAAAAACACATCACATCACATATTAAGGATTAAAAATTCTCAAAAGAAAATGAGAGGAACAAAGTAGCAGCAACAAGATCACCAATCCAGATAAGTCAACCCTGCGTGACATTCCAGTAGATGCATTGCTCCCATCATTGCACCAGAGTCCAACACCGCTGCCAAAACATCACACAAAGTGTACTTATTTGAATTGGTGATCTTGTTATCCCCTTTTTACATTAGCCCACACCATTTATTTTAACTTGCAAACAAAAGGTAATCAACCAAATCCATTTGACTGATATGTGACTTTTCGGTAATAGTGTTGCTACCATCATCAGACAAAATACAATTTGGATTATTAGGATTATAAACACAAGGTAATAAGATCAAATCCAAAAAAAAAAAAAAATAGTATGCGACGTTTTGATAACAGCATTGATAAAAGCACAATTTGGATTATAGATACAAGAAAATAAGACCTAATCCAAATAATTTAATAGTGCGTGACGTTTCGGCAACAGCCTGTTGTCTGATGATGGTAACAATGCTGTTACTGAAACGTCGCACACTATTATTTGGATTAGGTCTTATTCTCTTGTATCTGTAACAGCATTGTTTAGGAGATATAGACATCAACTTTCTATTACCATGACTATGTTGTAAGATTATAAACTTTTGAGTTAATATTCTTACAACATAGCATTGTTTATGTTGAGATCCGGCAAACGGCTTCTGTACAGATTGTGAAAATATTTAAATTTAAATATATATTTCTATGAATGTTTTTTTTTTGTTTAATTATATTCGGCAACATTGTAATTGCTATATTTAGAACTCTCATTTGTTTTTGAGGATGTAGATTTGTAGAGTTTGCTGCTATTGGGTATGTTATGTTTTAAATTTCTATTAATGTAAAATAGGTTAATATGTAAAAAATTTCCATTCTGTTATAAAATAAATATGTTAATCTAAGATGATTTTGAACGTAGTCAAGTAAAAATATACCCTAACATCGATCTACAGAAGGAAATTTTGATACTAGATAAATATTTGAAAATACCATCAGTTTAGCATCATTAACAACAATGTTACTGAAACGTCACACTATTTATTTAGATTTGGTCTTATTACCTTGTGTTAATCTCTTCTTAGAATTGTTAATAGGAGACAAATGCTCTGATCTCTGGATTTGATACCAGTGAGAGAGGGAGACTATAGAGAGGTTAATTCTCCAAGGAAATCTAGCCAAGCTACAGAAGAGAGTGGGAAGCTGGAACAAAGACCACCTGGGAGGACTGGAGCTGGCGGCAGCTGGGGCTTGTTGGCTTCCTCCAAGGTGGAGTAGGTGCAGGCCAGGAGGATGAAGATGCCGATGCACAGCACCATCTGATCACCCCAAGTTACATAACTTCCTTGTGTGTAAATATGTAACTAGGATGTACTATACAAAATTACAAATTCAGCCTTTTTATTGAGTTAATTACAGGATTCAAGATAAAATAGTTTTGAAAGACGTTTAAAAATAATTACAAATATTTCTCTCGCAACAAGTTACATAACTTGGTTGTAAATATGTAACTAAGATGTGGTATAGAAAGTTTCAATTCAACCTTTTAATTAATTGAGTTAATTACAGGATTCAAGGTAAAATTGTGTGAAAGACATTTAAAATTAATTACAAATATTTCTCTCACAACAAGTTACATACCTAGGTTGTAAATATGTAACTAGGATGCTATAGAGGTAAAAAAAAATTGAAATCAGCATTTCGATTGAGTCTATTACATGATTCAAGGTAGAATTGTGCGAAAGGCTTTAAAAAAAAAAAAAAATTACCAATCTTTCTCGCACAATGAATTTTCTTTTTGAGTTTATTACAGTTTTAAATTAAATATAAAACGCCATTTATACATTAGGGAATGAAAGCATTAAGCATGAATGTGCTTTTACACATAAAACAAACTTTCACTGTTCTTTAAAACTTCAAGATGGCAGATATAAGGGTTAAATGGTGTTATTACCTTATGTCTCTATACAGTAGAACCTCTCTTAGCCGACAGACAACTCCAAACAATGGATGCTTTCCCAATGCATTATTTATTGATTTTATATCTAATATAAGACATTCACGCTTAGCGAACAATTCAAAAAATTAAAGTTGAGGAAAAAAAAAATTTTTTTTTTAAATAAAATTCATTTTTAATGTTTAATGGTATTTTAAACTCATTTATTATAACCATTTACTAAATGTTAAACAAGAGGATATAATAGGCTATAATATAATCTATATATATAAAAATGAATGTCTGTCTGTCTGTGTGTGTGTGTGTCCTCTATGGATTCAAAAACCATACATCCAATCGCCGTGAAATTTTGGGATATTATGAGGTGTATCCCCGGAAAGGTTTACGAAAAAAAAATTCTTGAATATCCTTAGAGTTATTTGCAGATTTGTATATTTAACTCGCAAGCAGCCCTACCATTGAGACGGAGATAGGCTTAGTTTGCTGCTCCTGATGACCTTGGGTCATCGTGTGAGTCACAGCATGATGCTACAAAAAACACTCTCTCTGGGGATTTTACAGCGTCGACAACCTGTAAGATTGCCTCTCTCATATATTATACTTTAAACATCTGCTTAATTAAAGCATTTTTCATTTGAAAGAGACTGCTCTCTTAACCCCCTTTAGACAACATTAAATGATATCCCGTGTCGATGATTTTGTAATGTATAGAATTAGGAAAGACAAAATTCAGGATGACACGGCTCACAGGGAACGGTAAAAAATGTTCACTTTATCGAGGAAATACAAAATTCGGGATGACACGGCACACAGGGACCGGGAAAAAATGATCACCTTATCGAGAGATTCACGACCATGATTTTATTCAACTTATCGAGTATTTTTCAAGGGACCGGGAAAATATGTTCACTAGATAAAACGATTAATTTGTAATATAGAAAATTAGGAAATACAAAATTCAGGATGACACGGCACAAGGGACCGGGAAAGAATGATCACTTTATCGAGAGATTCAAATTTACGAGTTTCAAATCATCAAAATATATCTTACTTTTTTTATATGTTTATAGAGAATTGTTTTAACAAATGTTCGTTATACAAACCTTTACTCGGGTAAAACCTGGGCGAAGCCGGGCACATCCGCTAGTAATAAATAAATATGTTCACAAAAATTTTTGTTTAGTTTCAAAATAATTTTTTCAAAAATAGAAACTCTCTGGTAAGAGGATATCTCTCTGTAAAGGACAATTTGGCTCTGCAACTAGGTGTTGTCCTTTACAGAGAGATGTTTTCTACTACAGTAGAAAACCTCTCTGTAAAGGACAACACATAATTGCAGAGTCAAAGTGTCCTTTAGAGAGAGGTGACCTCTAACCGGAGAGTTGCTAAATAGTAAAAATGGTAATTTAGGGTGATGAAAACTGTCCTTTATAGATAGGTATCCACCAGGACTCTGGCATATTTGTAAGCGCAAAGTCGAACTGCTTTTCACATGTGTAGACATGTGGTGCACTTACAGTAAAAGCCGTCGCCCTACTTCTATCCACCATGATTATCATGGCCTATACCATGTGTACTAGGGATAAGAAAAAAAAAAAGAGGTATCCTCTAAGCAGGAGTATCCTTTAAAAGAGGTTCTACTGTATATTATAAAAACAAAAAGGAAAAGAAAAGAAATGGGGGGCAGATAAATGAGTAGATGAAGTACCTGAGCGAGCCAGCGCTCGTTGGTGTTGCGGTCTGTGAGACGAAGGAAGATGATCCCTGGTAGGATGAAGCACACAGTGGTGCCAATGGTGGACCCGATCATGCCCAGCACAAACTCGATGTGAGGCACCAAGATGGCCGTCACAATGGTGACCAGCACCAGTATTCCTGTCAGGTTGCGAAACCTTGAGTCTGGAATGTGAGAACTGCTTCCTACAAACTCATAGTGGGTCTGGACACAATCGTCATTGTTGTTAGGATGGTCACACACTGGGTACATATCTTTCTGTAAAAAAAAACTGTGCAGTTTGAAAATTTTTACACCTAAGATAATAAGACCAAATCCAAATAAATAAATAGTGTGTGACGTTTCGGTAACAGCAGTACAAAGTTCTTGACAAAATTACTTTTGTCTGAAGATGGTAACAACACTGTTACCGAAATGTCACACACTATTTATTTATTTGGATTTGGTCTTATTACCTTGTGTTTATAATCTACAATCCAAATTGTACCTTTAATTTTTAAACCTTTTTCCACAAAGATGTTTGACACTATATATATATGATACCAAAAAAAATAATAAAAAAAACTATGGGAATACCAATTCATTTTCATTATGATGGTCTAAAGCGTTGGTTTTTGACCGCTACGACCCGGGTTCGAATCCCGCATGGGGCACTTTTTTTCTGATTTAAGAAAAAAAAAATGCTCCAATGGCCCCTGATTCTTGCAAAAGTCCAACCCCAGTGCAAGTAACCAAACGGGGCTCTGGCACATTGGTAAGTGCAAAAGTCGAACTGCTTTTCACATGTGTAGACATGTGGTGCGCTTACAGTAAAAGCAATCGCTAACTACCCACCATGATTATCATGGCCTGTACCACGTGTACTAGGGATAAGTAAGAAGAAGAAGAAGAAGATTTTCATTATAAAGTAATGAAACTCTGCCTTTGTGCTGGTTCCAAGCCTGGATGAAAATGGAGGAGTGAGAGCAGTAACAAGCTTACTGAAAAACCTGGACTCAGCTGATAGTTCCCTGTAAGGGCTCCTGATTTATGGACACAAGAGGATCTGTACTCCATATCAGAGGCAGTCATTTTAAAACTGCCCCAATGGCCTCCGATTATTGCAAAAGTCCAACTTCACCAAACATGGTTTTGGCATGCTTGTAAGTGAAAAAGTCAAACTGCTTTCTATGTGTAGATATGTGGTGCCAACACTCACAGTAAAAGCAGTCGCTAACTTCTACCCACCATGATTATCATGGACTAATCACAGGAGCATAAACTCATAGAATTTGTGTAGTATTTGCACAAGAGGCTAAGAAACAACATGATTATCATGGCCTGTACCCCATGTACTAGGGATAAAGAACAAGAATAGAAGTCATGATAAGGCACACGATATTTGGATTATTCTATATACAGTTACGAGCGTCATTCTTCGTCGCCTCTGTCACGGTTTGCTTTTTTTTTTGGAATGGCGCCGTCCTATTGGTCGGCTACGATCACGCCACCTTAGAAATCATGCCCCCCCCCCCCCCACTCGCTTTTTCATTTTTGTAACTATTGTGTTGGAGCGGGTCGCTCCTTAAATAAATGCATATATTAGTTAATAACCAAATGGAATCCTCTCTTTCTTTTTCCCAGTAAGAGACGCCTACGGAAGCCAACAGTACATAGACAGATAAAGCACATAAGCTATAGTTATTAACTAACATATGCATTTATTTAAGGGGCCAAATTATAATTGTAACAAATAGTATTTGAATCAAAACATTCAATCGGGTAAAACACGGGCGTTGCCCGGGTCATTCGGCTAGTAGATTATAACTACAGGGTAATAAGACCAAACTCAAATAAATAAATAGTGTGTGATGTCTCTATAACAGCGCTGCTACTATCATCAGACAAAAGAATAAATGAGACAAAATATCACAGCATGTTCTTAAATAGTACTGTTATCATGTGTGTAAAAAAGATAGCAGATTTATATAGCTTTTCACATGTGTAGACATGTGATGCACTTACAGTAAAAGCAGTCACCTACTTCTACCCACCATGATTATCATGGCCTGTACCATATGTACTAAGGATAAGCAAAAAAAAAAGATAGCAGATAAGAAAAAAAGATAGTGAAGAGTAGGGAGGAATCTCTCACCTGTTTGTAGAGCAGGGAGTGGAGGCTGGTGCGACATGGAAACAGACAGAGGGGGAAGGACACCAGCACACTGACTATGAAGCCCAGCTTGAACATGTCTGTGACAGCCGTGGCGGAGAACCTCACCAGGACATTGCCTGTGATTGGCTGGTCAAATAGAGCGATGTAGCCAAACAACCCCACCTACACACACACACCACAACAGTCAGTCTCCATACAAATTTGCATATCTCCATACAAATTTGCATATCTCCAAATGAATTTGCACATCTCTAAACGAATTTGTATATCTCCATACAAATTTGCATATCTCCACAACAGTCAGTCTGCTTCTGATAGGAATGGTGAAAGATAGTTGTGTTAAACATATTTAGGAAATGAAAACATTAAGAAACGAATGTTTCTTTTCACAAATAAATCAAACTTCTACTGTCCTTACTGCAATGAAAAAATATTGGGAGGGTTTGGCTCATCAGTGGTGAATCCTCCCAGCGGTTTCGCCAATTTAATCTACCAGACCACTTCTTTAGAGCTCTAATACTGTATTGGATCATTCTGCTTTTATATGCTACACTGAAGGGTGGAATCTTAGAAATGGTATTTAAGAAAACTATGGACATAAAACTTTTAGGACAGTAGAATTACATATAAATATTTGCATTGAGCAATGCTCTTCCTTGAACAATAAGGTATTTTTAGGTTTTTAAAAATTAGTCATTTTTAATAGGAAATGGAGGCATTAAAGCACCAACGTTTCTTTCGCTGCACTTTAAAAAAAATCTATTATGTAAAACCTTGCTAAAACCAACCTGGGATATAGTAAACCTTCTCTTATAGCAAACCGAAAATAACTTTGATTTCCAGACTTAAGTCTGGTCATCTACGGACAATGACTTTCCAGAATGGTTGCAGGGTTTCCCCACTATGTACTAAGTGTCAACCTGCAACCCCAAGGCATATTATTGACTGTATTGACTCATCCATTGATGAGCTCTACTCTTCCCAGCCTAGACACCATCAACAAGCTTTAGAAGCTTGATACCTTAATATGATTGAGTGGAGATAAGAAAGAAGAAGAAGAAGATTTTATAATACAGTGAACTATGGCTATAATGAACCATAGCTATAGTGGACCATAGGTTCAGTCCCATTGGGGTTTGCTATAGAGGGATTTTACTGTATATAGTCCAAAACTTCCTTCTTTACCTCAACACCCCAAGAAACACAATTTTTCAGTTGAATTAATGTCAGTGTTGATTTTATGTGTGTGGTCAGTTAAATTAAAGAAAATAGCTTTATTAGGATTTGAAAAAAAAAAAAGGTTGAAGTAAGTACAGAATTAAAGAGTACAGTGTAATTAATAACTATATTTACAGTAAAAATATCACTATAGCTAACCTCAATGAAACTGAATTTCAAGTTTACTATATCCATGGTTTCACTATAAACATTGTTCACTATATCATAAAAGTGAGAATTATTTTAGGTTCTCTATAAGAGAAAGTTTGCTATATACCTGATTGATTTTAGTGAGGTCTTACTGTATTTTATGGACAAAACTTGAGGAAGTTATACTTTTTAGCATGTATATCTGGATTCAGACAATATCTCTGAAATATACTTGATACACAGTGACCTTTATTGAAGATTCAAGAGATAACCAAGTGTGAACAAAATTGCCTCTGTCTCCTTAAAAATAATAATAAATAGCTAACCAGGGGACATAAAAGACTTTCCACTTCCTTAAATTTTGTCTATTAGTAGAATCAGATGAACTCCAACAGGAGTCTCAGTTTGTCTATTGTCAATTTGGGGTTTTCCCAGAAGTCCTTTTTTAGTGGACTGTATGCAGGATAGCAGGTGTTGTGGCCAGGTGAATTGGGAGAGATATTTTTGGGGAATTTGGACAAAAGTCTTTTTTTTCCCCCAATAAAATGTAAATAAGCTCTGCCACTCACAGCAATGTAGACAATGGAGCAGAGCAGCACGGCTCCCTTCACCACTTCGTCCATCTTCTTCAGAGACGGCTCGTTCATGGTGTCGAAGAACTCAAACAGCTGCCTGGGGACACCTCTCATCCATGTTACAACAATGGATTAAAAAACACCGGAAGTTAAAAGACCAAATATAGCAGAAGCTCCATGAGAGGACACCTGCGCTAGAGTACACCTCTCTAAAAAAGACAGTTTTCACTTGAAAAATTACCATTTTTTGATATTTAGCAACTCTCCGGTAAGAGACACACCTCTCCCTAAAAGACACTTTGGCTCTGAAATTAGGTGTTGTCCTTTACAGGGAGGTAGTTCTACTGTATTTAAATAGTTTCAACTAGCAATAATTGCGCCTTGGAAGTTCCTCACTGGTTACGATATCGCCTCTGCGCAAAGCTACTATATTGAAATAGTGTGTGATGTTTCAGTAACAACGTCATTATCATCATTTTAGATTTAAAAAAACACAAGGTTAAAGAACAAATCCAAATATAGAAATATAGTGTGATGTTTCGGTAACAGCATTGTCACCATCATCTATGGCTAATATTCTTATATTTGGATAAATTTAAAGTAAAAAGGCATCTCCTGATCGTGCAACTAAAAGTTACTGATGGCTTGCACCATCTATTGGAATGTTGGCACCATGCTGACATGGGCCAACAGTCTTAAACACATACATGGTTGGTTCTTCTTGATTAAATCAAGATATTTGACCATTTCTGGAATAATTAAAAATCAACAATTGATAAGGCACAATTTGGATTATAGATTATAAAACAAGGTAATAAGACCAAATCCAAATAAATAGTGTGTGACGTTTCAGTAACAGCGTAGTTACCATCTTCAGACAAAAGTAACAACGCTGTTACTGAAACGTCACACACTATTTATTTATTTGGATTTGGTCTTATTACCTTGTTTTAAAAAATCAACAATAAGTTGATATTTATTCTGACAGATAGTGCGGCGAGACATCAGTAACTTTTATTTGCATAATCAGGAGATGTCTTTTTTCTTAAATTTAATATGAAGTCTGGGCGGTATCAAGTGGCCAGGCAGCTAAGAGAGAGAAGGGAACTTACGTCTGACAAGAGAGAGCGAGGGAGAAGATGGGGAGACAGGGCAGGAATCCCTGGGGTCTCCACCACTCCACCTCA
The DNA here is from genome assembly GCA_030710605.1 of Cordylochernes scorpioides. Classification (NCBI taxonomy): domain Eukaryota; kingdom Metazoa; phylum Arthropoda; class Arachnida; order Pseudoscorpiones; family Chernetidae; genus Cordylochernes; species Cordylochernes scorpioides. The sequence continues at coordinate 2,603,773 of CP092876.1, read as the reverse complement.
TTCCACCATCTGCCTGATGCCAGGTGTGGGGCGGCCTCCAGGAAGCTCTGAATCCACAGAGTTGATAAGCAGGGAGAAAATTGATGTAACTCCCTTCTTGAGGGGGGGGGGGGGATTCCAACAAGCTATTTGCTGTGTACCCATTAGTGTCAAGGGATTATTGAACTAAACTTCATCTAAATGAACGTCTTTGTTGGGTCTTGCTGCTGCACTTTAACCATAAACCAACTCTGGAGCAATTATCCTTTCTATTGCCAAGCTAAGACTACAATAGAAAAAAAACATGACATCTAAGATAACAAGACTACTGAGAGCTAACTACCAAGTTCTGGACTACTTAACAAATTTACACATCCTATTTAGAAAACTAATATGTAAAATCAGAATTATGCAAATAGTACTGCAACAAAGAACAAATATGTAAAGGAACAACAGTCTTTCTAGGACAAATAGTCATTTTTAAAAAATATTTTATACAACTTGCTTTCATATCTGTCTGTCTGTCCACAAACAAATCTTGTAATCAATTTTTATTTTCAATACAGTAGAACCTCCATGAGTGGACCCGTCTCTATTAAAGAACAGTTTCCATTGCCAAAATTACCATTTTTTTTCACTATTTAGTAACTCTCCAGTAAAAAAAGCACCCTCTTAGGCTATGCATTTAGGTATTACCCTTTACAGAGAGGTTCTACTATGCAATCATAATACAAAATTATACATTAAGGTGGGTGATAACCAAAAAATATCTCTGAATTCAAATTTTGCATAAGTCTGGATACAATTTTATTTGGACACAACACAGTTATTTCTCTAAAGGTTTAAGGAAAATGCATAACAAAAAATCAAAAATGTTATTGATCATAGACTTGTGTAATCGTGCAAGTAGACTTGAGGCAAAATAGGTAACATATAATGTTGTTGTTAGCATCCATTAAGTTGAATTTTGGTGACACTACGGTGACAAATATTCTACAATTTGATCTGCTAGTGACAATCAGCTCATCTAGTGACCTTCCAGTAGTCCTTGATTTCTTTCAGGAAGCTCATTAGAGGTCTTCCTCTCTCTCTCTTCCTTCAATTTTTCCCAACATCTCATTTGGAAATGTGAACTATTTATAACCCGTACGTTTCTTTTACAATCAAACAATTGTCTACTGCTCTTACTGCAAAGAATTATTTACTTGTAAAAAGAGAAAATAAGACCTAATCCAAATAATTTATTAGTGTGTGACGTTTCGGCAACAACATTGTCACCATCATCAGACAAAAGAATAAAAGGATAAAAAATCACACACTAATAAATTATTTGGATTAGGTCTTATTTTCTTTTATTATAATCTATAATCCAAATTGTGCTTTATCATACTTGTAAAAAGAAATATAAGCGTCATAAAGGGTTCAAATTTCTTATGGCATGCTAATGCATCAAGTTAATATCAACATCGTAGGTACCATATAGCCACAGTGAAAAGAACACTGAAGCTATAACAATCAAGAAAAGTGTATAACTCTGTTTTTGTTGTTGTTTCTTATCTCCTTGTGTAAAAATTACACAAATTCCATGAGTTCATGCTCCCCGAGCTGTTTTATGATAAGCAGCAGCTTCTCCCAAAGATCCTGTTTAGTGCATCTAATGCAAGCCAAAATGTGTTCTGTAGCTACAGGTGCCAAGCTACATTTTGGACAAGTGAGGTAGATTTTGTTGTTATTTTCTATCTTCACTGGCTTGAGATGGCCTGTTCTAAATCATGTTAGTGTTGTTTGATGCTGTCTGAGGTTCAGAGCTCCTCCTTGGTCCACTGTATAATGTGTATAACTCTGACAACAAGAAGTGGTACCTTGAGAATGAGGAGGCCGTAGAAAACGAGGGAGACTGCGCTGAGGCTCTCCAAGCTCTGAACTTTACGCAACATCCCCAGTGGTAGAGCCACCAGGAGACCCAAAATGATGAGAAGCTCTGCACGCAAGCTCGGGGTATTCTGCACAGATGCAAAAGAATGTCAAATGGCTCCACACAATCCTGTAAGCTTAAATTAACATTAGTGACTTAAAAAAAATGTTTTTTAAAAAAAAGGAACATCAAAGGTGGATCAGACACAATTTGGATTATAGATTATAAAAACAACCATGTTTTTATAACCTTGTTTTCTTTAACATCAAAGAAAAATATACAATTAATAATACAGGTTTTCATTTGAAATTTTAACAATGGCATTGGAAGATGCTATCCACAGAGAATCAACAAATTCTTTCTCTCCCAATATTTCTCTTTATTAAAACTTGGTGAACTTTCAGAGAAGAGATCACTTCACGTCAAAAAAAAAGTGACACATGGTAAAAACAGATAAAAATTCAAGAGCTAAAAACTAAAAAAGGTAGAACTATCTTCCTAAAGGACAACACATAGTTGCAGAACCAAAGTGTCCTGTTGTTGTTGTTGTTGTTTCTTATCCCCTTGTGTAAAGATTACACAAATTCCATGAGTTCATGCTCCTCGAGCTTCATGGAATGGGGTGTAGGGGTGCAGCTTTCGTTGATCATGGCACCATGATCCAGGCACACTTTGGTGAAAGTCTGACTTTGCCTACCAAAGTGTTTTTAGAGATAGGTATCCTCTTACCAGAGAGTTGCTAATAGTAAAAAAGGTCATTTTGGTGATGAAAACTTTCCTTTGTAGAGTAGATGTGCCCTCTAGCAAGAGTGTCCTCTCATGGAGTATGTTCTGTTAGAATATTACACAGAGTGACAATGTCTATAGATGAGCTCATGTTTGAAAAAAAACTTGTATATAATAATAATCATCATTTTTGTTGTTGTCATGTAGACATATATACCAAGATTTGTTTTGTATAATTGCTATTAATAATAAATAATATGTAATGTTGGTTACGGATTCATCCTTCTTACTTACTTTAATTAGATGTTCTACTGTAAAATAAAACCCCAAGTTAAAACTATAGAGGTAATAATTAAAATGAAAAGTTTGTTGTTGTTTTTTACATCTAGTTTCAACTTTGCTTTTATTTTACTCAATTTTAAGCTCTTGAAAGTCAGACTTTCACCAAAGTGTGCCTGGATCATGGTGCCAT
>CP092876.1:2517829-2591551 GCA_030710605.1 Cordylochernes scorpioides | reverse complement strand
TATAGTTGAATACTCTAACTTCGTAGCGGGATAAAAAGAAAATAACATTGGTGGTCCAACTATGAAGACAAAGTTTGCTGCTTTTTTTTTTATTGACGAAGATCTGCATAAAATACGTCGAAAACATGAGTTCAGAATGGCTTTAAATGAGCCTAAAAGACAAATACACAAAAGAACTGAAGTATGTGGCCAACTTTAAAAGCATCTATACATATGCAAATAGGTTTCTGATATGTAAATAGACCCTTCAGCTTATGCAAATTTGAAAGAAAAAAGTTAAAAATGCGATTTGAAAGCGTAGAAATTATAATTCTAAAATAAATATAAACTTTATTTAAAATATAAACAGATTTAAATAAAAATTTTATTTGATAAGTTTTTTTTTTCAATTTTAGAGGGATTATCAAAAAGAAAAAAATAATTACCAGAGCGTTAAACGAAATAAAATCAATAAAACTTGTAGCACAGAGTATGATAAAAAATTAATCAATCGCGTGACAACCCGGAAACTGTCATCAGACAAATGATGTCATCCAATTCCCTCTCTGATGTCGTCTGGAAAGTTGCCAGGCATTCGTGGTCAAAACTCAACATTTAATATTCATAGAATATATATTGAAATATCCCCCACCTTTTATTTTTTCACTAAAATAATCAAAATTTTCTGTTTTTATTATAAATAAAAATAATTGTTTTTATTTTTATGATAAATTATTTTATTTTGTAATAATTAACAAAGAAATTGATAATTTTTATGTGTTTCCTGCATTATTAGAGACATAGTTCTAGAATGAAACAAAGGAGTAAAAATGTAATTAATATTTTTATATATTCTTTCTTTTTTTTTTGTAAACCTATTTTTTAAATATAGTAAAAATTGAATGAGATTTAGAACTTATTCTTAAATGATATCTGCATCAAATAAAATTAGGGAAAACATTAGAAATGAATTATATTGATACAATATTGGGGATTATTGGATACAACAATGGATTATTTAATGTATGTTAAACCAAAACGGTTTTTTTAATATTATTATTATTATTATCTCTAGTTCCCCTTGGCAGAGCTGACTGCTATAGGGCGCGTCCCCAGGTGGTGGATAGGGGAACGACCTTCAGATATGAAGTCTTGCTGTGAAACAAGCAGAATAACTCTAACGAATAAGCAGTCGTGGACCAACAGCAGCATTGTTAGAAGAGGAGTAGACTTCTTTAAAAAATCCTGAGTTCAACTGACCCAATTGATAGACCTCAGCAAGGGTCCCACTCCAGGGATACGGAGGTCTGTACTCATGTTAGAGTCGGCAGCAATGTCTGCTTCCATGTTAGGAACGGCCTCAAACTACAGGCAAAGTCAGACTTTCACCAAAGTGTGCCTGGATCATGGTGCCATGATCAACGAAAGCTGCACCCCTACACCCCATTCTATGAGATCATGGAATTCATGTAATCTTTACACAAGGGGATAAGAAACAACAACATCTCTAGTTCACGCGGGGGGTACAGGCCATGATAATCATGGTGAAAAGTAGTTGACGACCTCTTTTACTGTAAGTGAACCACATGTCTACACATGTAGAATCTAGTTAGACTTTTGCACTTAGAAATGTAGCTGAAACCGTTTGGTTATAATCGGGGGGGGGGGGGGGGCATTGGAGTAATTTTTAATTAGAAAAAAGTGTCCGATGATGAATTCGATCTTGGGGCGTGGTTGACGTAAACTAACAGAAATCACAAAATAAAACCCCATGAATATCACGCTATATAATATTATAAATCATGGAAAAACGTTTATTTCTAATCAAAAGTTAAATGATGAATATCACGCCAAGTATTTATAATTAATTTATTAACGTGATACTCCTGTTAAAGAACTGACAAGTCCGAAAGCTTGAAAATAAAAAAATTGTACAAGAAACTTAACCCTGGAAGCTTTATTTATTTTATAATATAATGGCGATATAGATTGACCAATGGGTGAACCTAGAAATGGTAAAAGCAGTGCGACAAGAGACAGGATTATGACATCAGCTGACCCTAGTGGTGGACACATGACAGGAGATGACAACACACGGATGTCCACCCAACTACATTGTTCCCATGACTACCATGGCCTCAATTGGAATGTACGTGCTCTGCACAGCTATCGTCGATAAATGCATTGTAGATGGAATTATTCGAGTTATTTCTTTCATAAATGAAAAACGGTTTAAAACAATTGGTGATCTGAAGATGGTAAAGAATTGGAAAAGCCTGGCTCATCAATGTTTAACTTTTCTAGAGATTTCGCCAATTTAATCCACCTTGAAAATGGAAAAGAATTGAAAAGGCTTGGCTCATCAATGGTCAACTTTCCCAGAGATTTCAACAATTAGAGACTTGAAGATGGCAAAGAATTGGAAAAGCCTGGCTCATCAATGATGAACTTTCCCAGAGATTTCAACAATTAGAGACTTGAAGATGGTAAAGAATTGGAAAAACTTGCTCATCAATGGTCAACTTTTCCAGAGATTTCAACAATTAGAGACTTGAAGATGGCAAAGAATTGGAAAAGCCTGGCTCATCAATGGTCAACTTTCCCAGAGATTTCAACAATTAGAGACTTGAAGATGGCAAAGAATTGGAAAAGCCTAGCTCATCAATGGTGAACCTTCCCAGAGATTTCAACAATTAGAGACTTGAAGATGGTAAAGAATTGGAAAAGCCTAGCTCATCAATGGTGAACCTTCCCAGAAATTTCAACAATTAGAGACTTGAAGATGGTAAAGAATTGGAAAAGCCTAGCTCATCAATAGTGAACCCTCCCAGCTATTTCAACAATTAGAGACTTGAAGATGGTAAAGAATTGGAAAAGCCTGGCTCATCAATGGTCAACCTTCCCAGAGATTTCAACAATTAGAGACTTGAAGATGGTAAAGAATTGGGAAAGCCTGGCTATTCAATGGTCAACTTTCCCAGAGATTTCAACAATTTGAGACTTGAAGATGGTAAAGAATTGGAAAAGCCTGGTTTATCAATGGTGAACCTTCTTGGCGATTTCAACAATTAAGTCCACCTTGAAGATGAAAAAAAAAATTGAAAATGCTTGGTTCCCAAAGATTTCAATAATTTAATCTATCTTGAAGATGGTAAAGAATTGGAAAGGCCTGGCTCATCAATGGTGAATCTTCCTAAGGATTCGACAATATAAACCACCTTGAAAATGGAAAAGGATTGGAAAGGCTTTGATCATCAGTTATGAATATTATCACCAATTTCAACAATTCAATCCACCTTGAAGATGGAAAAGAATTGGAAATTCTGGTTCATTAATGGTGAACCTTTCCAGCGATTTCAACAATTCAATCCACCTTTAAGATGGAAAAGAATTGGAAATTCCGGTTCATTAATGGTGAACCTTTCCAGCGATTTCAACAATTCAATCCACCTTTAAGATGGAAAAGAATTAGAAAGGCTTGGTTCATCAGTTGTGAACCTTCCCCGCAATTCGACCATTTAGTCCATCTTGAAGATGGAAAAGAATTGAAAAGGCTGACTCATCAATGGTAGATTTTCCAAGCGATTTTGACAATATAATCCTTAAAGATGGAAAAGAATTGAAAAGGCTTGGCTCATCAATAGTAAACCCTCCCAGCTATTTCAACAATTAATCCACCATTGACGAGCTAAGTATTTCTAATTCTTTTCTATCTTCAAGGTGGCGAAATCGCTGGGAAGGTTCATTACTTATTAGTTAAGCCTTTTCCTATTATTTTCCATTTGTCAGTTTACCAATTGTTGAAATCATTTTAAAACTTTTTTTAATACAACTCATGGATAAAACTTAAGGAAGTGGAAAGTCTTTGATATCGCCGGTCGTCTGTTTTTTTTTTTTGTTGTTGTTTTTTTTTTTTTTTAAAGGAAAAACAAAGGCAATTTTGTTAACACACTTTATAATTAGTTGTTTTAGATCTTAATGAATCTTGCTGCTATAATCCCTAATCCTTCGGTCTTTTTATAATTACACTCATGGACAAAACTTAAGGAAGTTGTACATTTTAGCATGTATATCGGTATTCAGACAATAACTCTGAAAGATATTACAGTGACCTTTATTGAAAACACACGAGATAACCAAGTTTGAAAAAAAACCTTAAAAAAAAAAAAAAAGACGACCGACAACATCAAAGACTTTTCACTGCCTTAAGTTTTGTCCATGAGTGTATTTCACATTATAGATTTATTTATTTTTAAATGGACACTCTTCTCAGTCAAAACAGACACAAAATGTATGACACATTTGATATCATTGTATCTCAAAATATAGGAGAGAATATGCAAAATCGGAAACTATTTTAAACTATTGTACTCCCAACTTGAGACACAAGAATGTATTTTTGTTCAAACCTCGAACCTTGGGTCATAATTAGAGTAATTAGTGCTTAATTGACCTAATACGACACGTTACATAATAACACAAATTATATCTCCATTATTTCTCTAAATGTCATTTCCTATAATTAAAAACCTTCAGACTATGCAGACTATATATAAACAGAAGATACAATTAATAAACAATATGGACGTTATGTAACACCCATATGTACTTAATGTTCAATATAATGTTATAGATTTATAGTTATAGATGTTATAGAACAAACCTCAAGACATCTACTGATCGATTGCCCAGCATTTCAAGATTATAGAATGAAGAATGAACTAGTTGTTTGAACGATTTGATTTCCGATAAAAAAATAATATTTAAAGTTCAATTCCTTTTGTAAATACATTCTAAACTTTCTACAAAATCTGGATCTCTAGTGTTATTATGTGTTTAATGTAAATAACTTATGTAAATAAACTTTTCTCCTTGTTTGGCGTAAGTATCCCTTGCGGGATATAGCGCTTTGGAAATAAAATAATTGTTATTGTAAAATACTGTACTCAATGTTTAGGTTTATAATTTATTTTTAAATATCTTCACTAAGAATTTCTCCAAATTGAAAGCTGCGACACATCTAACTCTTTCACCTCAGCCACTTTGTCTATTATAAATTTTATGAACTCTGTAGAATGTTGTTGTTGTTGTCGTGTCCAAAGAAGAGTCTCAGATGTCTCCATGCATCTCCATCACAGCAGCAGCAATATCCACTATCTTGGAAAATGGGTGCCGTTGCCACGTTAGTCACCTTAGAAACGAACCAGAATTTGGTGGAATATTCCAAGGGTCCAGGGGGGACCGCAGGGAGGTATGGTCGGACTTCTCCCCCCCAACTCTGTAGAATAATACATGTAAATATGTAAATATTTAAGTTTTAATTTGTTTTTGTTTTGTTTGTTTACTCTATAATAGTCGCTGATTTAAAAAATGAAAAATAAATTCTCTTTTCAAGATTTATTTAACATTTTTATAAATAGGAATAACTCCGCCTTTGCCGGTCCCAAGCCCGGATGAAAAAGTAGGAGAGGGAGCAGTAACAAGCTCACTAAAAAATCTTGGCTCAGCTGGCTCGGCTGATAGTACCCTGTAAGGGCTCCTAATCCAGGGATACAGGATGAGCAGCATTTGAAACTCCATGTTAGGAGTTGCTTGCACATGGCGTCTTTTCCTCATGTCAGAGGTAGCCTTTTTTTTTTTTTTTTAGAGCTAAGTCGACCTGCCACTGAGTAGTGCTCCCAGTCTTGATGACAAAGTCAGCTGCATTCTACTTCACCCAGTGTGGAGATAAGAAATAAGAAGAAGATAAATAGGAATCAATCAAATATAAGAAAAAATTGCGATATATATCCAGAGCTGGACATTTCTATATTTTATTATCGATTTTGAGATCCCAATTTTTTTATATACTTTCAGACCACGTAGAAAGTCTAAAATTACGTACATTCACTCAATCAAGCTGTACAAAATATCTGAATTCTAGATAGCCGTGTTGTTCTGAAAGAGACTTTAGGATTAATTATACAATATTGTCGCGGAGATAAATAGAGCAAGTTTGGGAATAATTAATTTATTATAAAGGTGGGTATTTATCTTCTAGTTCTTCAATAAAATTATTTACAAGAGGTATTTATAGGGAGAGAGAGAGTCAGATAATAAAACAACTTATCCCAAGGTAAAGATAATAATAATGAGCGTCGTCAGCCACCGTCCCGTTTTCCTTATTTGCAGATAAGAACCCCTCACACCTGTGGTCCCTCCCCGGGGTCCAGGGATGATTGACAGGTGTCCCATCTGGATGGAGCTTCTTGACAATATGTATATCAAAATGAGAAAATGGGACAGCCTTTTGTGGCGTAATGTATGGCTGGTCTTCCTGAAAATATAAATCGGTAGTATGAAATAGACCTATAAATAATTATTTTGGAGAAAATTTTCCTTCTTTTATCAAATCAATCCCACATTCAGAGGAGATATAGATAAATCCAAATGGGAAAACGCAAAATATCAAAGAAGCAAACATTATAGTCAAATCAACAGCGTTTAATCCACTTAGAATGATACCTGTTGAATAGAGTCTTTAACACGTCTTAGACAAGCTGTGTTAGATTGTATAGAGCCATCACTTGAGAGCTCGGATTGTTGACAGCTGCAACAATACAATCTGTGTATCTACATCCATTGTTGACCTCGACGATCCATGACCTGACCTAGACCAAAGACTCCCTCAATTCCGCTGAACTCTGAGGTCTTATTTAAGATGGAATGGATCCTCACACCTAGGACCTCCTAGTACTGAGGACCTGCAGGACCACTGGACAACCCCGGTCTAACTGTCGGACCTCCCTCCATAACGTGAGTCATGTGGAACATCTCACACACCACAGTTTTACATTCGAGCATTCAATGTAAACACTCAGTCAACACACTAGATAAATATGCTAGCCAAACATTTAGCTTGACTTGACCTGAATTAAACCCAACTTGAAAGTAATATAACAAGTTTCAAATTGGTTATTTAACCAACATAACATTTATATCTCTTTAAAGTGGATTTCCTACTTTTTTAACATTCATTTTTTAACCTTTTATGTGTAGTGAAACTATATCCGTTCTACATCTGTAATATAGGAAGAGAGATATATATATACAAATGTATTTTGAAAAAAAAAAGTTTGTCGGCCATCTTAAGAAAGTGAATATATAAATGGTAGAAAAATCCAAGGTAGAGCTATTCCTTTGGTAAATAATTCCATGCTAATTAATATTAAAATGATACTTTTACCAAAAATAAATTTTAAATGCTATATTTATTTACAAATTGTTTTATTCAAACTAAATATTTTGATATTTTGAGTATAACAATGGAATAAACTAATTTTTAGTCTGAAAAAAATTATTTCTATAAATATATATATATTTTTAATTCAATGTGATCTTAATTACAAAGAAAAAAAATAGCAATATTCTCAATCTTTACTTAGTAAATGAAGCAAAATTGATTTTTAAAAATACTAATCCATATCATAGCAATTTTAAGAAAAATATTCATTGATATTTCGTGATATTGATATTTGACCATGAGAAAGGTCCGTTTTGGTGATAACAACACATAAAACAAATTCAATTAATTCTCTTTCTGTGTTGTGTATGATAAAATAAGCTCATTGAACAAAATATAAAACGATAAATAATAAAAAAATATTCCTTCGAAAATTAGAGAAGATACGAAGAATTATGATACAAAGTTTGATATAATTCAATATTTAATGATGACGAGAAAATACTGACGAAAATTTATATAGAAGGAAAAAAGAAGTAATACATATATATACTAATTAAGACAACATACCAAGCTTTATTTTGAATTTATATTCCAATATGTTGAAGAATACTACAGGTAAGAATTCACCCTGACAATCATACTGAAGACATTAAACCAGATGAACTCTTGTATCAATCTCAGATGTTGGTGTCTACTGATGACAGCTGGACTGACTAATCTGACATTGATCACCAAATCTTGATACACCATCAGCCAACCAGAAGTTGGATAAATATCACGTGATGTGAACTGGCCCAACTGATTGGTTGGATTGATAGAAATCAACATGACGTCAGTTGAGCTTCTTTTAGCCCAATCTTGGTATTCTTTAAGGAATATGTTCCACATATTTCTTAATTTACATATCTAACTTAACCCATCACATATGCTGAGATAGCAACAATCAAAAGATATTAAAATTTCTAAATCAGCTCTGTTATATTTATGGAAAGGGGGAGGGGGTCGGTTAATGAGTGGTCAAAACCGTTGGTTTTCAACCGCTAACCCGGGATCGAATCCCGCATTGGGAACTTTTTCTAATTAAAAGAAATGCTTCAATGGCCCACAATTCTTGCCAAAGTCCAACTGCACCAACGGAATGCAAGTAACCTAACGCGGCTCTAGCACATTTGTAAGTGCAAAGTCGAACTGCTTCTCACATGTGTAGATATGTGGTGCACTTACAGTAAAAGTAGTCGCCAACTTCTACCCACCATGATTATCATGGCCTGTACCAACTGTAAAGCTCCATATCTCAGCAAAGTGGATTTAAATTGAAACTGAGTACCCTATTCTGATGACATAACAACAAAAATAATTCAAAGTTCTTAAAATAACTTTGAAAAGTATGATTAGCATTCTCTATGTAAGCTATATTTGAGCACAACCATTAGAAAATATCGTTAAAACTAATAGTTTGTTAATATTAAACACTCGAATAAAATTGCATTGAAAAAGATAAAAAAAAAAAAGAACTAAATGATAATCATGTATTCATATCCTATTCAGTTAGCTTTTTAAGAAATATAATCGTTTCAGCCAACAGATATTTCAAACCGCTTTACAATTTTTTTAAAGATATCCCAGGCATAGTTTCCTAAAAAAAAACTTGAGGGAATACGAATTGAATCTAGAGGTTGTAGATTTTCCTGAAGTTCTTGGAGTAATTTGGTGTCTTGGGTTTCTGATTAGGGCTGTTTCTGAGCTGGTTGGTTGTAACGAAATTGGGATGAGTTCTTTTTCATAGTTAGAATCTCTTCTTTTGAACTTTGCTCTTTTCTAATTCAAATCACCAAAAATCAGTTAGAATATAAAAACTTACAAACCGCTTGAATGCCAAGGATAAAAAAGGGACTCGGTGATAATTGCAATCTGTTGACCATAAAGTCTGAATTCTAGGCTGCTGTGTGTAACAGATGTTCCAGATGCCGTGACTTCCCTGTGTTCCAGCTCTACTAACGGCGTTGTTGCAGGATCTAGCTAGTGTTAGACAGTAGCTATTGACAGCGGGGCGGGTTTTAGCGCTTACACCTCTGTGGTGATCATAGCAGGGGCTGTGGTCATTTACCATTCCACGTTGGGCGGGAGGACCCACTACTTTAACCCTGTGTCACATAACGTGGATTGGTACTCAACTTCTCCTCCGGCAGCTTGGCTCGCTCCACAGACCCAGAACTAGGTACTGATTACTAGTCTGCTGGTTCTGGTGCAAAACTCCGATGGGAGGCCTCGCGTGTGACGTTAAGTCCGGCTTTCAGCGTTGGCAGTGTCAGCAGTTCTGTCTTCGGTCTCTAGTCCGCTCCATTCCTCTTTGTTGTCCAATAGTGAACTCAACGAGTTCATCGAGTTGTCGAAATTGGGAAGTTGGGTTCAGGGGTGTAGCAATACATGACGGTGTGTATAGTCTAACCCCCTCTGTGTTATGTATCTAGATATCACGTGGAGCCGTGTCTAGTTAACATTTAGGTAAATGTCTTTCTTTAAGTTCCCTCCTTAGGTTACCGAGTCCCTTCTTTATACTTGGTCTTCACGCGGTATCAACTATATTTTGGAGTTTAAAAAATCGATAATCCTCCCTTTATATATATATACTAGCGGATGTGTACCCGGCTTCGCCCGGGTTTTATCCGAGTGAAAGTTTGCCTAACGAATATTATATATTATGAAGTATAATAAACAATGTTAAAGATTAGTTTTAATTATTAATCAAGATTGTGTGTGAATATGTGAGAAAGATGTAATATCGTTGTTGTTTTCTTGGCTGACTGTTTTACATATGGTGTTATCTTAAAATTGCTTGTTTTGAATATATTTTTAGATTGAGTTGAATGAATTGCTGAATTTTTTTTTTTTTTTGTATTTATATATAAATAAAATTAACTCTGTTGATTTTTTTTTTATTTAATCGATAACAGCGAAGTTACGCATGTTAAAGTTAGGAAAAATATTTTGATGTTAAGCAAAACCTGCTCCATCTCGTTTTACATAAATGTTGAAAATTTGGTCGAAATTGATGCATTGTAACGAAGTTTTTAGTGAACAACACTTATGAAATTTGCATTTTATTAATATAGATTTAGCCATTTCTCACAATTTGAAAATAGTTTGTGCTGACTAAAGGTAACATGCAATAACAGAGGAAATTTTCCATCTCTGTAACTTCAATGGTGTTTAAAGAGTAGTTGAGGTAGGAAGGTATCTCCATGTTAGATGGGCGGAGCTACACCGCTCGGACTCTCGTCCAGCTGAAGACTAAAAGGACCAGGTGTTGGCACCAGCAAAGGTGGAAACTTCTGTAACCTTGAACTCTCTCGCTGTAGCACAATAGTGACCACAATAATATTAAATCTGTATATATCACCACAAAATAGTCTTTAAGTTAATTGACATGGAGTATGAATGTCTGAAACTGAAACAAAAAAAAACAATGGTTGCCTGTAAAGTCGGTTTTACGGGCGAAGATTTTACGTGACAACGGTAGAATATTTATTGATATGAATATAATTAAATTGCACAATAGGAACAAGGAATTGAATGAAAATAAGAATTGCACAAATTTTAACTATAGAAATATATTTTGTTTACTAAAACATTGTACATGTAAACTTAAACTTAACTAATTCCTATTTGAGTGATTTTGTTGAGGATAGGACTTGCATAAATGGAAGGCGCGGTGAGACCAAACGTTCACTGATAGGATCCAGAGGCGGTAGACCTGGAGGTATGTCAGGATATGAGAAGCCGTTGACCTTTGCGAGAGTAGGAAGCTTACGCTTATTCAGTGATTGTCTACAGGTGTTGCAAGACTTTGTATAATCCTCCTTGCGTAGCTGCCGATTTTCCTTAACGTACCAATCCGAGATTACCTTCAGTTGTAGTGCAGTGATGGTTTTAAGGTCATTCTTGAACCACAATCTGTCACAAACCGAGCAAGCATGGCCAAAATCGTTGTCCAGGAAAGTAGATTGAAATCTCCGTATTGACGATGACCATTTGGTATACCAGGTGGATTGTTCCAGTTGTATTGCTGTTTGGCTTGAAGAAGTAGTCGGTTGTACATCAGTCCGAGAAGATGCTGCTCTACGTTGTCGGAATGCACGTTGCCGTTGAGCGTTAGTTAGGGGAACGCTCGTTCTCTCCGCCACGACAGGAACGCTTGTTCTCTCCACCACAGAACAAGACGTTGAAGCAGGTGACTCTGACGTACCGCTGGTGAGGGCTATGTTAGCAGATTTACGTAGCTTGAACCTGCGTTGCCTCTCCGCAGCCGCTTTTGCAAAGGCTCTTACTTGTTCAGGAGTTCTGGTCAATGCTTTTCGTAGTCTGTACTCACGTTGTCGCTGAGCATTCGTTCTGGCGGTAGAGGTGGTGTGTGGAACAACGAAAGGTACTGCAGACGTTGACGGCACGATATCCTCCGTCTCCATTGAAGTACTGGAAGTTGAAGGCACCGTTTCCATTGTTTTGAGAGTGGTGATTCCTGTTGAACATTTGAAATTGAATGGATGAATTTTTAATTTTAAAGAATCAATTTGAAAATCAAAACACTTATTCAGATCGAAGGTTCAAATTTTTGCTAAATAAATTTGAAACTATTTAAAATTTGTAAATTAATAATTAATTAATAACGAGTTTACAAAGTGGGAAGAGGAGCTTCTTTTTATTAGCATGCACACAAGCTTTCGGACATATCGTCCTTCATCAGGTAAGAGTAATAAACGCGCTGAGGATCCATATATACACAAAGCTGAAAAGAAAATTTACATAACTGCGAAAGATAAAAATATTTAAAGATAAAAATAAGAACCAAATATGCTAAAAAGATTATAGGGATTAAATGCTAATAAATCTGGACTAAGTACATATGCACTATGAATGGTGTTAATCAAGGGCAGGTAAATGCAACCTATGGCTATTCACATAACATATGGTATTGTTCTGGTATATCTATATGCCTGTTGATGCTGTTTGTTTTTATTGACACAAATGCCTCTAGTAAAAGTCTTTGGTACTTATTATTGATATTGTTGTATAGAATGGATGGCTTTGTTAGATTGAATGTATGACCGGTTTGCATAGAATGACTGTAAATAGGGGAATTTAGGTTTTTATTAGAGATGTTTCTGGAATGCTCAACCATTCTGATGGCGACGGATCTACCCGTCTCCCCGACATAAGTGGCATTGCATTGGTCGCAAGAGACGGAATAGACAGCACCACCAGAACGGAGAGAACTCGCATGAAGGGAAGATCTGGTAATGGGGTGTCGGATTAGTGTGGCGATGTTAGGTGGGTTCTGGAAGTATGTTGTAATGCCATGTTGCCTTAAAAACCTGGCTATGGTGATAGACTGGGGGCAAAAAGGAAGGGAGCAAATATTTCTGTGTATAGCTGGAGCACTGTTGTGGTGAGGGTCATGCATGTGTTTAAGAATGAAGGGGGTCGGGTAGCCGGATTTGGATAAATATGAAAATATTTTAGCCTTTTCTATTGTTTGGAATAACGGGAGGGAACAATGAGTAAAGATACGTTTAGTGAGAGCTCTAACTGTATTGATTTTGTGTGGTGTTGGGCAATGTGACCGGAAGTTTGTGTGGTGTGGGGGTGTGTTGTTTTTATAGTATACTGTGGTATGGAAACTGCTGGGGGTGCGTATGACTAGTGTATCTAGGAAAGGTAGGACTGAGTGATTTTCTGTTTCATGGGTGAAGGCTATGTCTGGGTGGAAGGAGTTGAGGTCAGATAGGATGTGAGAGGCAGATACCTCACTTACCAAGCAAAAGGTATCATCGATATACCGCCTCCATAGAAAGATGTCTGAAGAATGGCGTGAAGTGATCCATTGGTCCAGTGACCTCATGACAACCTCAGCCACCACGGTTGAGAGGGGGCTACCCATGGGGGAGCCCTTGGTCTGCTTGAAAAACTGGGTATCAAATGTGAAGGTGGACATGCCTAGGCATATGGAAGTGAGCTCGACAACCGTCTCCGCGGTGAGGGTGTCTAACAGGGGGGCATTTTCGAGGAAAGTGCGTAAACTATTAATGATCAAGGGGTGGGCAAGTGAGAGATATAGAGACGTTACATCGAAAGAAACCATTATGGACCTGGGGGGAGGTGTGAGGCTGGTGATATAGGACACAAACGAGGGGGAGTTTGCAATGGTATATTCCCATGGGGGAGACTGTAGAAGGGGGGTCAAGAAGTTGGACAAAAATTTTGACAGGGTATATGCCGGAGAGAGATGGTAAGATATGATTGGTCGGAGGGGAACATCGGGCTTGTGGATTTTTGGAAGGCCGTAAATGTAGGCTATTTGGGCGAGGTTAGCTGTGAAGTCGTTATATTGCTCTTTAGTGATCTGCTGGGACCTTTTTAATCTTAAAAACACAGTATACTATAAAAACAACACACCCCCACACCACACAAACTTCCGGTCACATTGCCCAACACCACACAAAATCAATACAGTTAGAGCTCTCACTAAACGTATCTTTACTCATTGTTCCCTCCCGTTATTCCAAACAATAGAAAAGGCTAAAATATTTTCATATTTATCCAAATCCGGCTACCCGACCCCCTTCATTCTTAAACACATGCATGACCCTCACCACAACAGTGCTCCAGCTATACACAGAAATATTTGCTCCCTTCCTTTTTGCCCCCAGTCTATCACCATAGCCAGGTTTTTAAGGCAACATGGCATTACAACATACTTCCAGAACCCACCTAACATCGCCACACTAATCCGACACCCCATTACCAGATCTTCCCTTCATGCGAGTTCTCTCCGTTCTGGTGGTGCTGTCTATTCCGTCTCTTGCGACCAATGCAATGCCACTTATGTCGGGGAGACGGGTAGATCCGTCGCCATCAGAATGGTTGAGCATTCCAGAAACATCTCTAATAAAAACCTAAATTCCCCTATTTACAGTCATTCTATGCAAACCGGTCATACATTCAATCTAACAAAGCCATCCATTCTATACAACAATATCAATAATAAGTACCAAAGACTTTTACTAGAGGCATTTGTGTCAATAAAAACAAACAGCATCAACAGGCATATAGATATACCAGAACAATACCATATGTTATGTGAATAGCCATAGGTTGCATTTACCTGCCCTTGATTAACACCATTCATAGTGCATATGTACTTAGTCCAGATTTATTAGCATTTAATCCCTATAATCTTTTTAGCATATTTGGTTCTTATTTTTATCTTTAAATATTTTTATCTTTCGCAGTTATGTAAATTTTCTTTTCAGCTTTGTGTATATATGGATCCTCAGCGCGTTTATTACTCTTACCTGATGAAGGACGATATGTCCGAAAGCTTGTGTGCATGCTAATAAAAAGAAGCTCCTCTTCCCACTTTGTAAACTCGTTATTAACCTTCAGTGAAGAGCAGTTCTACTTAATTCGCTCATTTTTACGCTTTTTATCCTGGAATTCATCATGAATCCTTCCGCTGAAGACCTACCTCGTTATACCTATCAGTTGCGAAAGAAATCGTTACAGTTGTCAAGATGGCGCCTCCATTTGAACTTTAACAAACTGTGTGAAACGGCTGATTTTATACCTCCATCCCTTCGAATCAGGGATCCTGTTCGCAATCCATTTTCATCCGTCGTCATACGCCGCGCCCAACTCCATCTGTTATCGTCTAGAATTAAAGGTTGCCACTCCAATATCCGATTTATTTCTAAGTCCGTCAAGGGATTGATCTTTCTGGTCTCTCAGCTACTAACCAATCCAGAAATGGCCGATCTGTTGCAATCCATCACAAGGGACATTCGGCACCAGAAGAACGATATAACGCAACGTCACAACTCCAAGCTTCATCACTGGATCAAGAAGTACAACTTCCCTGCCTATCTACTAGAAGCCTATCTTCCCCAGTCACCCCAAGGAGTGGTCAACCTCTCGGACTATGTCTTGCCATCTGCTGATGCTGAGATTCTGTCATTGGGCCTAAAATACAGACTGCCTGGGCCTTCTGATATTCCTCGCATCATAGCTGGTGTGGAACCCGCTCTCAGAGGCCTTAACCACCAAGACACCCATAGGATCAGGCATTTCGTCACCTCCACCCTTCAACGACCCTACAATATCCCTAAACCGTCCCTAGCCATGAATAGGGTTATCTCCCGTCTCAAACGCAATAGAGACATAGTCATAACAAAATCCGACAAAGGCTCACAGACCGTAATTCTCAACACTACCGTTTACAAGCAAAAAATGCAAAACGTTCTCGACCAACACTCCATTTTTTCTGCCATCACTGAACAGGAACATAAAACATCCGTTAAGAATTTCCGTTTACTATTGTTAAGATTAAAAAGGTCCCAGCAGATCACTAAAGAGCAATATAACGACTTCACAGCTAACCTCGCCCAAATAGCCTACATTTACGGCCTTCCAAAAATCCACAAGCCCGATGTTCCCCTCCGACCAATCATATCTTACCATCTCTCTCCGGCATATACCCTGTCAAAATTTTTGTCCAACTTCTTGACCCCCCTTCTACAGTCTCCCCCATGGGAATATACCATTGCAAACTCCCCCTCGTTTGTGTCCTATATCACCAGCCTCACACCTCCCCCCAGGTCCATAATGGTTTCTTTCGATGTAACGTCTCTATATCTCTCACTTGCCCACCCCTTGATCATTAATAGTTTACGCACTTTCCTCGAAAATGCCCCCCCTGTTAGACACCCTCACCGCGGAGACGGTTGTCGAGCTCACTTCCATATGCCTAGGCATGTCCACCTTCACATTTGATACCCAGTTTTTCAAGCAGACCAAGGGCTCCCCCATGGGTAGCCCCCTCTCAACCGTGGTGGCTGAGGTTGTCATGAGGTCACTGGACCAATGGATCACTTCACGCCATTCTTCAGACATCTTTCTATGGAGGCGGTATATCGATGATACCTTTTGCTTGGTAAGTGAGGTATCTGCCTCTCACATCCTATCTGACCTCAACTCCTTCCACCCAGACATAGCCTTCACCCATGAAACAGAAAATCACTCAGTCCTACCTTTCCTAGATACACTAGTCATACGCACCCCCAGCAGTTTCCATACCACAGTATACTATAAAAACAACACACCCCCACACCACACAAACTTCCGGTCACATTGCCCAACACCACACAAAATCAATACAGTTAGAGCTCTCACTAAACGTATCTTTACTCATTGTTCCCTCCCGTTATTCCAAACAATAGAAAAGGCTAAAATATTTTCATATTTATCCAAATCCGGCTACCCGACCCCCTTCATTCTTAAACACATGCATGACCCTCACCACAACAGTGCTCCAGCTATACACAGAAATATTTGCTCCCTTCCTTTTTGCCCCCAGTCTATCACCATAGCCAGGTTTTTAAGGCAACATGGCATTACAACATACTTCCAGAACCCACCTAACATCGCCACACTAATCCGACACCCCATTACCAGATCTTCCCTTCATGCGAGTTCTCTCCGTTCTGGTGGTGCTGTCTATTCCGTCTCTTGCGACCAATGCAATGCCACTTATGTCGGGGAGACGGGTAGATCCGTCGCCATCAGAATGGTTGAGCATTCCAGAAACATCTCTAATAAAAACCTAAATTCCCCTATTTACAGTCATTCTATGCAAACCGGTCATACATTCAATCTAACAAAGCCATCCATTCTATACAACAATATCAATAATAAGTACCAAAGACTTTTACTAGAGGCATTTGTGTCAATAAAAACAAACAGCATCAACAGGCATATAGATATACCAGAACAATACCATATGTTATGTGAATAGCCATAGGTTGCATTTACCTGCCCTTGATTAACACCATTCATAGTGCATATGTACTTAGTCCAGATTTATTAGCATTTAATCCCTATAATCTTTTTAGCATATTTGGTTCTTATTTTTATCTTTAAATATTTTTATCTTTCGCAGTTATGTAAATTTTCTTTTCAGCTTTGTGTATATATGGATCCTCAGCGCGTTTATTACTCTTACCTGATGAAGGACGATATGTCCGAAAGCTTGTGTGCATGCTAATAAAAAGAAGCTCCTCTTCCCACTTTGTAAACTCGTTATTAACCTTCAGTGAAGAGCAGTTCTACTTAATTAATTAATTAATTAATTTTAAACTAATAATTTACTTAACACTATCAACATTTATCAATAGTATGACATAACCTATAAACTCAGTTTCTCAACTTTTGTGTCAATCTAACAATTAATCAATCAATCATAGTTTACGATAATGAAATATCAGTGTACAATTATTTACCTTTATTGTTGTAGTTGTTGTAAATGACGAATCTAAGCACTCCACATTTTCACTACAGACACAGCTGACGATACTTTAACCACACGTGTGAACTTGTATTATGACGCTTTCTTGTTTTTCCAACGCCAAGAACGTTCGAGAAAGACAAAGACAGAGACAAGCATGCGCCGATTCAATGCGCCTAATTCTCTAGCGCTGCGCGCGCAGCACTCTCGTTCGGTGACTCATCGTAACGTTACCGGGCGTTACACTTTTTCATAAGTGACTCCCAGCCGCAACCTAATTTAAGACGTTGTCACGTCAATAACCAAAGTAGTTGTTGTTAAAAGTACATAGTACAATTACTGAATTTTGTATATACAAATCATTTTGAATCCTACAATCCATTTTTAATCATAAAATAACAGTAGTCAAAACGCTTATCAAAAGGATTCATACCCATTATTCCTTATCTGTTTTCAAAAAACATTAAAAAGATAATATCCTCAAGAGCCTTAGCCCCCAAGAGGTTACTCGTCACATTTTATCAATAAACAAAGTTTTGACTCTTCTAAAAAAATTCGACACATTCCTTAATTCCCCCAATATTCAATATTAGGATAAAACACAAAAATACAAATATCTATCATATACGCTCATGAACAAAACGAAGTGAAAAGCTTTGAGTAGTCGTTTTTTTTTTTTTTTTTTTGAAGGAGACAGAGGTTGTTCACACTTGGTTATCTCGTGTGTCTTCAATAAAGGTCACTGTAATATCTTTCAGAGTTATTGTCTGAATCCCGATATACATGCTAAAAGGTACAGCTTCCTCAAGTTTTGTCCATGAGTGTATCTTTCAGAGTTATTGTCTGAATCCCGATATACATGCTAAAAGGTACAACTTCCTTGAGTTTTATCCATGAGTGTATCTTTCAGAGTTATTGTCTGAATCCCGATATACATGCTAAAATGTACAAATTCCTTGAGTTTTATCCATGAGTGTAATTTTAAATGATTTATTTTATAAAAAATTTAGGGGTTGTAAATATATTCACGTTAAGCGCTTATACTTACAAAACACTCCTAAATGGTCGATGTTTTTATTGAAGCCTGTCGAATAGCGATTTTTGCTCGAAAGTTGGCATTTGGGGGGGAGGGGGATTAAAAGACTGACTAGGGGTTGCTACGTCTCTTTTAACGCTTACCCCTCTGTGATGATCACAGCAGGGGCTGTGGTCATTTACCATTCCATGGGAGGACCCACTACTTTAACCGTGTCACATAACGTGGTACTCAACTTCTCCTCCGGCAGCTCCTCCTCAGGAATGGAAACAGGACCTTCTCCAAAACTGTGGAATATCCAGACAGTAAATCAACATTTGAACAACTCCATTATCATAGGTTTACAAATTTCTACAAATTACAAAAAAAAAAGGCATATGACGCCGTATCACTTATTATTATTTACCTGATAAAAGAAGCTACAAGAAAATAATACCTAATCCATTAAGCCATTACGTCTTATTTTCTTGTAGCTATAATCTATAATCCAAATTGTGTTTCATCATTTTTGATTAAAGAAGTTTGCGGACAAGCTCTTCTTCAGTAATTGTCGTAATTTGAACAACTGTTTAGGATTCAAAACAAAGGACCTCTCCATTACACTATTGTAAGTTCTAGATAGAATTAAGATGCACAATGTCCAGAGGAATTGGTTTAGGGACACCTATACAAGAGAAAATAGAAAAAGAATTTATATTTTATCTTATACAAGAAACCCTACAATATTCATGTTAGGGAGGTGTGAGGATGGGTGTTAAAAATGTTAAAATCTTGAAAAGTTGGCGATGACCTGAAATAAAAAGTAAATCTATGCTTTGAATAATACATAGATATTTAAAAATTAATATAAAAATTGATTAATAGAATTTGGGAAAGAACAAAAGATTAACAAATTCGTATCCTCGGTAGTATAGTGGTCAGTATTCCCGCCTGTCACGCGGGCGACCGGGGTTCGATTCCCCGCCGGGGAGCTTTTTTTTTTTTATTTGTATAAATTATGGATTTTTTTTTTTAATTATTAAATAAAGTGCTTTTTAGAAAAATATGTATACCATTCTCCTGGTACGAGTTTTCACTATTTACATTTCTTTATAATATTCAATCGTGTGAATTTAATATCTAATATGATAAAACATATATAAAGTTTTGAAAATAGAGCAATCCATAAATAAATCTTTAATTAAAAAGGCATATATTGGATCAAAATATCATTTATTTTACCAATATTTCAGTTGGCTGAATGCCAACCTTTATCAAGGTATTATAACATATTAATCTATTATCAATATACCAATTATATGTTATAATACCTTGATAAAGGTTGGCTTTCAGCCAACTAAAATATTGGTAATATAAATGATATTTTGATCCAATATATGCCTTTTTAATTAAAAATATATAAAGTGTATAATATAAAATAAATAAATATATACTACTATTTATATAGTTTTATAATATATATAAATCATAATTGTAGTTAGAAGTAGTTGATATATATATTTATTACAAATAAACTTTACCTCATTTTAATTCGCGTATATATTTTCAATTTATAATTTAAAAGGTCAAAATAAAACTTACTTATGTAAATATTAATTTTTAAGTATATTTATTTTTTAAAAGGTTTTTTGATGTATCATGTAGACTAATCGCTCAGAAAGCTACTTTAATAAATAAATAGCAAACGAAAACTCTATACAAGGTCTGAAAATGGCGGGAAATGTTTCGTAACCAGACGATATATTTACCAACCCATTAGAGAATGTCAAACCTCTTGACAGGGTAACCCAACTGAATGTTGGGGACAATATTTACTATCCTTTGACTTTATTCATTGAGTCATTATATTTACGTTAGTAAAATATAAAGTTTTAAACACGTTTATTTATACCAAAAATATATATTTAAGTATTTATTTATAAAATACATCAAATATTCAAGATATATAATTAAATATATATATTAAATACTTTTAATCGTCGAATATATAAACTAAAACAAGAACTTAATTTATACTAATGATTATACAAAAAATATTTATATTTTTATATATTGTATAGCATTATTAAATATAATATTTTAAGAAATTTTTAATCAAAATATTTTTCTTTAATATATAGTTTTCGACTTTTCATATAGATTATTAATATTTTTTACGTTTATGATTAATTACAAATATTATTTTTAAGATAAAGAATTCCTTTATTCCTGTTATGTATACTCTAAACACGCGCCCCTAAAAACTCATTTATTTATTTACATATGATAAAAAAGACATCTGTTGAATATGAAACTAAATGTTGAAGAGTTTGGTTGTGCGCTCATCTTTTGAAATTAGCGTCAAGAAATTAGGTAAAGTTTCCAGTAAATAAGTTAATAGTATACCTCAGAGTAAATAGTGAAAAAAGCTAAATTGTTTATAACGAAGAGATAAATATAACAGTTCTAGAAGATACCTCCAATAATTATTTTTATTTTAGGCAATTAAAAATATAACTAATCATTAAAAGCCATTAATGATATACACATACACACAAAGCCTTTATTAGGGACATGCCCCATACAGATTCTCCCAATTGGGTAAGGTAATAATCATCTTGTGTTATTTACATAGGTAGTAAGATAGAACTGTGGCTTTACTCTTCGTCTCAAAGTCATTCAATTGTTGACTGGTCCTTACATATAATGATGATCTAAAAAATTTATAGTAAGCTATTGCCTTAGATTTGTCTCCATTAATGATATATCATCATGATAATCCCTTCAGGAAACTAGGTTAATAATAACCCAGATTCCAGAAACAATGCATAAGAATACTTATGTGTATATTGATATGATGCATTAGTGCGCCATCTAGTATGAGAAATTTTAACTATTTTGACACGTATATTTCTTTTTGAAAAAATAAAAAAACAATTCTCTACTTGCCCTCACACGCACACTACAGTATAGAATTATTATATTTTGAAAAAGAAACATACACGTCAAAAATAGTTCAAATTTATATATATTGTTCTGAAAATAGAGCAATCCATACTTAAATCATTAGATAATAAAAAGGCATATATTGGATTGAATAAATTAGAAAATAAATCTTTTATTCAATCCAATATATACCTTTTTACTATCTAATATATATATATGTGTCGCCAACTACCTGGGTTATCCTTCAGACCTAAGTACTTTTTGTTTTATATTAACAATGGCGGTGGGAGTCCGGGTTATTAAGTAACATCAGGGAATTTATTTCTTGGAAGATTTTCCAGCGATGATAAGTTGAGTTTAGGGATTTCTAAGAAGGTGCAGTCTGGTATCTTTGGTATTGGAAAGCTGGGCAGATGAAGAAGAAATGGTCGATGTTTAAGTCTTTATCCTGGCAGAAAGGTTTCTCTTTCAAGATATTTGCGTTTCCCGCCTGGACGTAGCGATGGGCAGTTAGGATGATTGTTGAGATTCATTCCTGTTTGACAGCATTGCGAGAAAAAGTCTGGCATGGTAGCAAATATTTTCAGATTCTTGGTGGCTTAATATCCCTAATGTATAGGTCAGGCTAGAAAGTCTAAACGAGCTGATTTTGTTTATTGTAAACGAGAACATATAGTTACATATATACACTCATGGACAAAACCTAAGGAAATTTCATATTTTTATGCAACCGTTTGTCCTTTTTTTTTTAGGAAACAGGCAATTTTTTCATACTTAATTATCTCGTGTGTCTTCAATAAAGGTCACTGTGTATCAAATATCTTTCAGAGTTATTTTCTGAATCCCGATATACATACTAAAAGGTACAACTTCCATAATTTTTGCCTATAATTGTACGCATATAAAAAATTAGGGGAAATAAACGTCAGAATGGGAAAGCAATTTATATTTAATCAAAATAATTACATCTGATGTTATTAATAAAACTACAAAGAGGCGATAAAAGGATAACGATATATAACAGCAAGATAAATTACAATATTTTATCAATAAATAATAAATACACTCTAGTGATATTAAATTCCATAAATAAAATTCACTGATTTTAATAAAATTGCATTTCTATAGAATTGAACCTTATTTGTTACAAGCTGATTTGATATAATGGTAATACTATATTTGTAGAGATATATATATCAAATATATATTTATAAATTTAATGTACACATTTAAAAAAATATTTATAAATAATTCACAAGAAAAAAAATGTATTCTATAGAAAAATATATTTACATTAACGTATCATCAAATCGCCTGCGGTAAATTAAATGTTTATATATCACTTGAAAATTTTCTATTTTATATATTTAAATTAAATTGTTAAATATATAAGAAGAGAAAACAGATATATATCTCGAAATATAGGTTTTAAACTTTTAATTAGACAATTTTAATTTATATTTAGACATTTTTCATTTTAATTTAGACACTTTCATTTTTATTTAGACATTTTCAATTTTAATTTAGACATTTTTCATTTCAATTTAGACACATCGACTTTTTATAGAAAAGTCCATGTGAAAATGTCTAATTAAAAGTTAAAAACCTATATCACATATTATAAAAATATATATATTTTATCTTAAAATAATAATTATATATAAAATATTTCTACTTAAAATATTAACTGAAAAAATGCATTCTAAAGAATAGTTTTATATATTTAAAAAAATGCAGATGTTTGCAGCATCAAGACGACGCAGTGTTTGTTCTTATGTATTTAAATATTAAAAAGGAACTTGTTTATTTAGCTACGTCAGGGAAATGTCTTTCCTAAAATATTCAATATCTAAACTATGCCTAGATGTGTGTAATCTAATAATGCAATAGATTTTGAAAGTTTAAGCAATTTTCCGCGTAAAATTATGAATCAGTAATGAAAGATATATATACTGTTTATAACATCATCGTTTTCCTAAAATTTAATAAAATAATTTTGTCCATTTATTTTAGAAAATAAAAAGAATATATAGATAGTACAATATTTTACAAATGAATATTGTAACATATTTAATTTCCAATTAAAACTATTAATTTTGTTATATACTCGGTATAATTTTATTATTATTTGCTGTTAATTAAGTTGATAAATGTTTTGATTAACATATAAATTGCCTTATAATCCTCATGTTTGTATTACCTCGTTTTTTTCCTCGGTGACAATAAATAAATTACTTTTTTTATTAATATGATTTTTTAAATATATTTTGGCAAAAAAATAAAGAAAATATATCGAGTAAAATATTTTAAATGAAAAAATATATAGTTCACATTTTAATCCATGTATTTCTGTAAATACAAGCATTACTAAAATGTGACTGGATATTTTAGCCAAGAACGGCACCCCAATACTTCACCAACCTGCTTATTCTCCAGACTTAGCTCCCATTGACTTTTTCTTATTCCCAAAAATCAAAATGGATTTGAAAGAGAGGGTTTTAATACTAGAGAAACCATCATTGCAGAATTGAAAAAGGTCTTGAAGAGCATTCCGAAAGACAACTTTTGTAAATGATTTGAAGCATGGGAGAAACGATGAAATCTGTGTATAAATACGAGAGGAGAATATTTTGAAAAATACTAATAATTTTTTCCTCGGTCTCACCGTTTTTCTTATTTTTTTGTCTTTTCCGCGAAATTATTGGACAGATCGTATGTAGATATCCTAATATGGTATAAAAAATTAAAGCATTAATTTACGAAGGGTTCTTTTACATATAAATTAAACTTCTACTGTCCTTACTGCGATGAAAAATATTGGGAGGGCTTGGCTCATCAGTGGTGAACCCTCCCAGCATTTTCGCCAATTTAATCCATCAGACCGCTTCTTAGAGCTCTAATATATTATTGGACAATTCTGCTTATATATGCTACACTGAAGGGTGGAATCTTAGAAATGGTATTCAAGAAAACTATGGAAACATGATTTTAGGACAATAGAATTACATATAAAAGTTTGCTTGAATACCATTTCTAAGATTCCACCCTTCAGTGTAGCATATATAAGCGTCCAATACAGTATTAGAGCTCTAAAGAAGCGGTCTGGTAGATTAAATTGACGAAACCGCTGCGAGGGTTCAACACTAATGAGCCAAGCCCTCCCAATATTTTTTCATCGCAGTAAGGACAGTAGAAGTGTTTTAATATTTTCATTTATTATGTTATAGATGGCGTGTTATTGCATTATAATTAAAGAGGTATGTTATATAAATATATTAAATTTCTACAAGAGAGATATAATAACAAAAATTATCTAATTCTATAAATTAAATTTAATTATCTAAAAATAAAGAAAAATCAATGTTACCGCGAGAGAGAGACGCTTCACGATTTTGCGTGTCATCCCTGCGCAGGGGCCATGCTAATCTTCTCTGTATCGTTCCTATTTTAGTATATCTCCCTCGACGAGAATGGGTGCTTCTAAACCGCTTTAGGACAGGTCAGGGAAGGTGTGCAGAGCTGATGAAGTTATGGGGCTACACCAAAGATCCAAATTGTGCCTGCAACGTCCCACAATCAATGTCCCATATACTAGATGACTGCCCGCTGTACAAATTCAATGGAGGAATCTCCAATCTCCATTCTGTCACCCCGGAAGCCCTGAACTGGCTGAAGGCCTTGCCTCTCAGACTTTAATGACCGATATGTCCTCACTTCTTTTTTCTAGATTTAATTCATTTTGTCTCCTCTCTAATTGTAAATACGCTGCTGTATCACCTCATAAGCATAAATTTTAGTATATGTACCGCCGAGAGAGAGAGAGAGAGAGAGAGAGAGAGATAGAGATTGAGATTGAAACTACTTTATTTCAAAGTCCATATAAGATTATATAAGGTTAAATACATAAATATGAATAAATATGATTATATTGTGGCGAAGAAATATTTTATTATTTAATTTAATATTATTCAATGAAAATATATATTCAACAGATTATAAAAATATATATTAATCTGTATTTGTGAAATCATCTTTAAAATATTTCTTTGCTTGCTTGCTTAAGATTCTCTAGCTGTAGATAGTTTGGCTGAGTTGTTAATAATTGTAGACTAGTCGCTGTGACGTCATCAATAAATACTTTTACATCTTAGGATATTTCAAGGCTTGATTTCTACGCTACAATATAATGAGAGAGAGATTGATGCCAGTGTTACCCAATATTATAAAGTAAAAATTTTAATTATTCACTGAGACAAAAAAAAAAGATTGCAAAAAAAAAAAATTTTATAGATACTTCAAAGAGACTTTTATATATATATATATGACTACAGGAAATATTTTCAATAAAAAAAATATGTCTTCAAAGATGAACAATAAATTTTTAAAAGAAAGATTTATTTGGAGGGAAGGCACGTCTGTTAAATTACCTCAGAGCAATTGGAACCGTAATCTCTGAAGTCTGTGGATGGAATAGAGGATTCTTTTTTTTTTTTTTGACCTTTTTATCTTAAAAACATCTTCTGATCGTGAAATTGAAAGTTGCTGATGGTTTGCACCATCTTTCGGAATAAATATAAAATTAATTTGAAAAAAAAAAAACTGCTCAATTATTCATTGATTTTTTTTTTTTCAATTATTCCAGAATATTTAGACAAAATCAAAGTTGACGACTGCTTTTACTGTGTATTGTTCCGCCTTTTACAAGCTTTTTATCTTGAGACTTTTAAAGGCCTCAACGACTGCTTTTACTGTAAGCGCACCACATGTCTACACATGTGAAGAGCATGTTCAACTTTAGCACTTACAAGTGTCCCAGAGTCCCGTTTGGTTATTATTTACACTCGCTGGTGGGGTTGAACTTTTGTAAGTATCGGGGGGCCATTGGAGCATTTTTATAATTAGAAAAAAAAAAAAAAACCTCCGCCTTTGCCGGTCCCAAGCCCGGATGGAGGAGGGGGAGCAGTAACAAGCTCACTAAAAAACCTGGGCTCAACTGGCCCGGCTGATAGTACCCTGTAAGGGCTCCTGATCCAGGGATACAGGATGAGCAGCGTTTGTACTCCATGTTAGAAGCGGCTGCACATGGCGTCTGTTCCTCATGTTAGAGGCGGCCATTTATTTTGAAGCTAAGTCGGCCTGCCACTGAGTAGTGCTCCCAGTCTTAATGACAAAGGCAGACACATTTTACTTTACCCATTAGAAGAAAAAAAAGTACCCAATGCGGGATTCGACCCCGGGTAATAGCAGTCGAAAACCAAAAGTTTAGACTACTCGTCCACAGACTCTTTGTACTACCCGTAGTATAATTAAATAATGAATCTACTAATCATGCAATATATTAAACTGTTTTTTTTTTTAATCAACATCTATTTATTATTTATTCCGATAGATGGCTCTCTATCATTAACATTTAATTACCCAATCAGATGATGCTCTTTCATTATGTTCCCACCCCGTGATCATTTTATCTCCTTTTTAAAATTCTTTTAGAGACAGTAGAACCTCGTTTTAAAGAACAACACCTAATTGCAGAGCCAACGTGTCCTTTACTAAGAGGTCTCCTCTTACCAGAAAGCAGATAATTAGTTTTTTTTTTTTTTGCTTATCCCTAGTACACGTGGTATAGGCCATGATAATCATGGTGGGTACTTAGCGACTGCTTTTACTGTAAGCTGCACCACATGTCTACACATGTGAAAAGCAGTTCGACTTTGTACTTACAAATATGCCAGAACCCCGTTTGGTTACTTGCACTCGCAGGTGGGGTTGGACTTTTGCAAGAATCGGAGGCCATTGGAGCATTTTTTTAACAGAGAAAAGTGTCCAATGCGGGAATCGAACCCGGGTCGTAATGGTCGAAAACCAAACGGTTTAATCAGCCTTCCACCGAACCCTAGCTAATTAGTAAAATAGGTAATTTTAGTGATTAAAACTGTCCTTTGTAGGGAGGTATTTTCAAGCGCAATCGTCCTCTCTCATGGAGGCTTTAATATATATATATATATACACCTATCACCCGATTTACACGGTACTTGTTTTACACGTTTTTGCTTTCACACGGTTTTCCAAATGAGTTTTTTTTATCGCACTATACTAAATGCTACTGTGATTGAACACATGCGCTGTGTACACATCTCACGAGGAATCCCGAGCTTATGTGCTGACTTGCTGCACACGCACACTGTGTCTGTATTTCTAATTTTTAATTTTTTTAATTATCGATTTACACGTTTTTCTCAGGAACGTATCTACCGTGTAAATCGGGGGATAGGTGTATAATTAATTATGTACAACGATTTAGATCGTTTAGAATATGTTAAAACAAAAGGAATAGAATATACGTCGATTATCAATATTAAAAAGGAAAAATACGCTAACCTATGTACGGTGGTTTCTGTAGCCATTGGACATGTGTCGGACATGGAGGCTGTTGTTGGGTTCAGGGCTTTCTGGAATATAGGAGTTCCATCTATGCTTCTTTTATGTGGTGAATATGTATACGACCGATGATCTTAATAAAGCTGTATGTGTGTGTAATTAATTTTATTATAATTAAAAAAAAAAAAAAGCTCCCCGGCGGGGAATCGAACCCCGGTCGCCCGCGTGACAGGCGGGAATACTAACCACTATACTACCGAGGATACGGACTAAGGTGATTTTTTCATACTATTTAAATAATCTTAAGGTCATTTACCCTATTAAAAACAATTTTTTTCTTTTCAAATAAAACGAACTTTCTGTTGTTTTTCTGAAAAGAAGAATTCGTGATTAATGATTTTATTTCTTGTATAGAGATGACGTCATATGGTCTTAAATTTAACCTATAGTGTTATATTCATTTCTAAATGTGTCTAATTTAATTTATGATTCTCACTGAAATGAGATCTAACTAATATAAACACAACCTCTATAAAAATGATTAGGTAAAATTTTTGGATTATAGATTAGAAACACAAGGTGTGAAAAGGACTACAAATCTAAATAAGTAACAGTGTTGTTAACATCATCAGACTACAGTACTGAAAACGGGGCTCTGACACATTTGTAAGTGCAAAGTCGAACTGCTTTTCACATGTGTAGATATGTGGTGCACTTACAGTAAAAGCAGTCGCTTTCTTCTACCCACCATGATTATCATGGCCTGTACCACGTGTATTAGAGATAAGCAAACAAAAAAAAAAACAACAATACAGTACTGAAAAACAACAATTTATTTCTCCCGCGTATAACATTCGCCAACTCTACAAACTCCCCTCGTTACCTTACTCAAACTGTCTACAAAGGTTACAAGGCAATATATGTTACATGGTTGTATTGTTATTTGGTGTAAGATTTATACACAGATAAACAAACATGTGATACTGAATGGGGGGGGGGGGGGGGGGAAATATCACAGTATGTTTTTAAATAGTTAGTACTATTACATAATTTGTGAAAAAAAATAGTACAAAAGTGAATTTGGACTTGGATCAGGTGGATAAATTAAAATCTGGAAATATAAAAAAATCAACGAGAATAGTTGATATTTATTCCGATAGATGGCGCAAGCCATCAGCAACTTTCATTTGCATGATCAGGAAATGCCTTTTTTCTTAATTTCTTATAATTTGTGTTTAAAAATATAGCAGATAAGAAGGAAAAAAACCCTCTATAAAAGAAAATACTTTTATTAATTTGTAGATTTTTCATGCCCAAAGGGTAAGGGCGAAAAGACAAATTAAATTCATTAAAAATTGAGAGTTACGGGAATATGCAAATAAAAATAAAAGAAATAGAATAACTTTGACTTATTTTAATAATAATATATCGAAATAATTATAAATACACTCATAGACAAAACTTAAGGAAGTTGTACCTTTTAGCATGTATATCGGGATTCAGACAATATCTCTGAAAGATATTACAGTGACTTTTATTGAAGACATACGAGATAACCAAGTGTGAATAACATCTGTCTCCTTCAAAAAAATAGACGACCATCAATATCAAAGATTTTCCATTTCCTTAAGTTTTATCCATGAGTGTAATTATGCATTAGAAAGATGCATTATGAAAATTCGAAACTATTTTAGAAGCGCAAAATTCTTTTTGAAATTAAACAATTTCTACTGTCCTTACTGTAATATGGAAAAAAATGTTCAGTAAGGACAGTAGAAATTGTTTAATTTCAAAAATAATTTTGCGCGTCTAAAATAGTTTCGAATTTCCATAACAGATGGCGCGCTAATGCATCATAATATAAAAGATGCATTATGTTTATGACCGTAGTATAAAAACTTTACTAGTGGTGAGCCACAACACCAGTTTAGGAAAATTCAGACAACAACCAACAACCAGTATACCATGGTTTCAGGCTATGGCCCTCATCAGTACAGGGACGGCTTTGTTTTCATAACATCCTACGGGAGGAATTACGAAATCGGTATAATTTACCAATTTAAAGGGAGAGGTAGCTCTTTTGGTAGATGAATATCGCCCTCCATCAACTTTATGTTAGAGATTTATTAAAATATACAAGTATCATAGTCATAATCAATAATCAATCAATTCTGTCACCGTTTGCTTTTGTGAATGGAATAAATACCCAAATATGGCCATTTCTTATAAGCATCGGTGGTTCAGTGGTAAAATGCTCGCCTGCCACGCGGGCGGCCCGGGTTCGATTCCCGGCTGATGCATATTTTTTTTTACAATTTTTAAAACTCATTTATATATTATACAAAAATTGACATCCACGGCGCCAATTTATAATTGTAACGAATAGTATTTGAATAAAAGCATTTAATCGGGTAAAACACGGGCGTTTCCCGGGTCATTCGGCTAGTTTATATATAAGTAGAAGTGCCTAATATAATATTAAAGCGGTATGATGGATTAAACTGGCGAAACCACTGGACGGGTTCACCACTGATGAGCCAAGCCCTTCCAATATTTTCTACCTCAGTAAGAACAGTAGAAAGTTGTTTTATATGAAAGAGACATGTGTTGAAAAGTTTCGTTTCTTATCTCTACAGTCATCTTTTATTATTATCATCATCAAATATATTTTATTGTCTCTTATTTATGTATATATGCCACATATACATATAAGATTGAATATACATATATATATAGATGGAAATTTTGCCGGGAGGATATTGATCTGAAGAGACAAAGGTCGCCTCTCCCGTCAAAATAGACGTCAAAACTAGACGCCATCTATTGCCAGCTAAACAAACACCTCTTGGCAGATTGTTAAGATTTCATTAGATCCCGTGTGGATCTCATGGAATAAAGTCCTCCCTAGACTGACGAGGGCCATTAGCCCGAAACCATGGTCTCTAGGTGGACGCTTTTCAGTTTGCCAAAGCTGGTATTGTGGCTTTGTCACCGACCCGAGACCGCTAGTTTGCGGTGACGGTCAATAGATGGCGTCTAGTTTTGACGTCTATTTTGACGGGCGAGGCGACCTTTGTCTCTTTAGACATATATATATATATACAGAAGATATAAGGCCGGTGATCTTAATAAAGCTTTGTATGTATATATATATATACAGTTGATTCTTTTTGGTTCCAATATCCTCATATATTTATGTGAATAGTGGTCATATATACACGCTCAGATATTTGCATATACACAGGGTTGTCAGAGATATATTTCACCACAGAGTTGCCACCACTAATTAGACCGCCATTAACGGAATAATGACTGGAAGGACGCAGCCAGTGTTGTCAGCCATTATTCTCACATTAATTGGCTGGGATTGCTCTATGATTATTCGCTAATCTAAATCTGTAATTAACAGACTATCTCTCCTCCCTTTATATTTTCTCGGTAAAAACTGTTGTTGTCCTTCTTTCCTTATCACCTGTAATTATTTGTATTTTACTGGTGTGAGAAACATGATGTTTAGTGTATAATTAAATGGAAAGGTACCTCTTTTTGGTACATGATTACCATGCTTTTCTGGCATATTTTCATTCAAAAATATTCTTTAAAACTTTTTTTTAAATCTGTGTCGTGTTCTCTACCTAACAAAATAGCAGTTGACGAACACCACAAGGTATAAAATATTTATTTCTATAAAATGGGATCCTTTCACTCTCCTCTTACACTCTATATATATATCCAATCATTTTTACATAATTAATTTTCTATCAGAAAATTAATACATATTTACATATATGCTGCACTTTTTTCTCCAAGAATAAAATCTGCATATGGAATCATTACAATCTGTAAATTGCTTTTCTCGAATACACACAATACTTTACAATTTGATTTCATTTAACTAAATTTGCATACCAACCCTTTGTACATATATCAATTGTATTTGATATATATTTATCTTTTCATCTAACTAACTTGCATACTAATTCTGTACATATTGAAAATAGCTTTCTTTCTTTTCTTTCAAAATTTTTGTTTATGTTTAAAGTGCAAGTGTCCCTAGGGGGACATAGCGCTCTAAAAGTCGAAATAAAGATCAAGATGCTTTTCCCATATCTTTATATTTTATTCTTTGCCTGAAAATCAACCTTGCCAATTGTTAAAAAATTGTTAAAACAATGTATTTTTCTCTTCTTAAAGAGAGATATTCATATTGGAAAATCTGACACATATCACTTGATATTTTAAGACAAAAAATTGCTCTGTATTACATGGTTCAAGCTATGGTTCTCGTCAGTAGAGGGTTAAAGAATAATTTTATTCCTTGAACTATATATTAAAATATTGAACACAAATATATTTTACTATTAACCATGTTATTAAGCTTAGCCTTTGTTCGGAAATAATCTTACTTAGTTGGGTGTATATACCTCTCCGCACATTTTCTTGGATTACCTGAAGAAAAGCGTTTTGCTTGAAAGCTTGTATTTTCAATAAAAAGAAACTCATCACGTTATATTTTCGTTTTCTCTTTTAACTTTTAAAACGTGGCTAAAGTATGTCTGATCCAATTCACAAGCTTTAACACTTTTTTTTTTCAATTCCATTGATTTACTCTTATAAGATGTTATGAAATCGAAGCCGTTCCTGTACTGATGAGGGCCATATCCTGAAACCATAGTATATAGGTTGTTGGTTGTTGTCTGAATTTGCCAAAACTGGTGTTGTATACTCATTATTTATTACTACCAGTAAAGTTTATTTACCAGGGTGATAAACATAATTCATAATTAAAGGGAGAGGTGCCTCTT
Source organism: Cordylochernes scorpioides (assembly GCA_030710605.1). Taxonomy (NCBI): domain Eukaryota; kingdom Metazoa; phylum Arthropoda; class Arachnida; order Pseudoscorpiones; family Chernetidae; genus Cordylochernes; species Cordylochernes scorpioides. Next base: position 2,558,867 of record CP092876.1, on the reverse strand, counting down.
TTGGTAAATGATTATCATGCTTTTCCATATCTTTATATTTTACTAGACGAATGACCCGGGCAACGCCCGTGTTTTACCCGATTGGATGTTTTTATTCCAATACTATTTGTTACAATTATAAATTGGAGCTCCAAACTTTACATGTACATTAGGTCAGCTGGTATTACCCCTCATTTTCACCGCTAGAAGCGCGAGCGAATTGACTTTTGTAAATATACATAATTATAAAGATAGAAGCTTCTATAGAAGATAATGATCATAATGATGATGCGCGCGCATCCGTGACATGAGGAATTGAGGAAAGACGGTCGTGACTATATATATTAATAATAAAATAATAAAATAAAAATAATAATATAATAATTATTATTATTATTATTATCATTAGATAATGATAATGATCATAATGATGATGCGCGCGCATCCGTGACATGAGGAATTGACGGTGGAAAGACGGTCGTGACTATTATATTTTATTCTTTGCCTGAAAATCAGCCCTGCCACTTCACAACCTTTAGCACTTTTTTTTTTGTAAATTCGATCGATTTTTTTTTTCTAGTAGGATATTATGAAATCGAAGCCACTCTTGTACTGATTAGTGCCATAGGCTGAAATTATGGTATATATGCTATATATGGTATACAGCAAGTGGAATGTCTTTGATGTCGATGGTCGTCTTTTTTTTTTTTTTTTTTAAGGAGAGAGAGGTAATTTTGTTCACACTTGGATTTGGTTATCTCGTGTGTCTTCAATAAAGGTCACTGTAATATCTTTCAGAGTTATTGTCTGAATCCCGATATACAAGTTAAAAGGTACAACTTCCTTTAGTTTTGTCCGTGAGTGTATATATAAGCAAAAGCCTGCCTAGTTGGTTATTAATATGAGGGGTCAAAAACCTCTAACAACACACAGATAATAATATTTATAATGATATATCAATTTATAACTAAAGATGAAATTTCGCATATGTGCTAAGAGTGAATACTTCGAGAAACTCTGAAAATTTGAAAGTTGCATATTATTATATGCAATATGCATATATATATATATATATATATAATAATAAATAGTTATTTAATTTTATAGTCCAGTTTTGTATTAAAATTATCTTCACTATTATGATCATTTAAATACAAATTATAAAATTTGTAAAATGTTATTAATTTGTAGATAGAGAGAGACAAAAAAAAAAAATCCATTACTTCTTTTACATCCTCAAGTTAATTATATATTTATAATTAATAACAATAAAAAAAATTAACAAAGTAACGTCTATTACATCGGCTTTTACACGTCATTCAGACATACTCTAATCCTATATATAGAATAATCGAAGAGATAATATATATAATAGTTAGAAAAAAGAGAGAAAGACAGAACCATGCACTTTTAATCAAACTAATAATAAGGGAAAAAAAAAAAAAGAGTTTTATAAAGAAGGTAGATAAAATTGTTAGTATATATATATATATTTTTTTATGATTTTATGTTTTATCCTTTTTTTTTTTTTTTTTTTTAAAGATTTTTAAAGGTTTTTTTATTTTATAATATGATTATAAATAGTTGTATTTAGTAATATATCTATAGTATGAATTAACATTTGTTATAAGTTTGGATATTATGTTTTGAAACCCTAATGGTAGACCAGACATACACAAAAAACTTTAAATTGAAATAAATTGGAAAAAGAGATCTGCTGAAACGGGGATCATCAGATAAAATTTCAGCGACATTTCAACCCCTCCTTTATTATGTCATAGATCTCTTTTAAACCGTATTTTATGTGTTAATATTAAGTTGTTTCAGTGAAATATTTAAATGAACATATAACAGATACCAGTGTTAACAAATTCAAACTGTAAACCTACCTTGACCGCTGCGTCCTCCATTGTGTATATCTATTTCTGGCTTGCACATGTCGCGGGAGGGGAATGTCCCCCCACATTTCAAATTTAGACCATTTCTTCAGAATTTTTTTGAACAACAAGAAAATTAAAGAAGATAGGAAAAATAGTTAAAGGAAGAAAGCTAAGTTTTATAATCTTTACAGATAGTTATATCAAAATAACTGATTTAACACTTAATCATCTTTTAATATTCCTTTAAAAAGGCAAATTATAAGAGTTTAATAAAGCTATTAATTGTGCAAGTTCATCTTTATTTAACTTCCATTTTCCTCCCCAGAAATTGGAGATTAAACAAAAATGAAATATATACTTTAAAACTTTAAAAATCTTGTGAAAAAATCTTTTAATCAGTTATTTAATAAAAGTTTAATTAACTGTTAAAGATTATAAATTTGTTTTAGTTAATATTAAGAGAAATTATAGAAAGTTGATTTCATAAATGGATATTTCCATTTATTTTTTTTTTAATATTTTATAATTGATATACTGTTGAAATATTTTACTTGTTTGATACTAAATTTGTTTTTAATAAATTCCATGTTTAAATTTTTAACATCTTCTATGAAATTATCTAATATATTATTTATTCTATAAAATCTTAGAAACTGACCATAATATATACCTTTACAGCAATTTAATGATATATTAGAATTCATATTACAGTATTTTATAATATTGAAATTATAATTACTCTTTTTATTATAAACTCTAACAGCACTATTTGTAAGGTCTATATTCAAGTCTAAAAAGTTAACTTTTTTGTTTCTATAAATTTTTTCATTGTTCTTAAGTTTCAAGTATTTAGGATATATTTCAGGTATTAATTTTTTAAACAGTGGATTATTAAATATTATTATGTCATCTACATATCGGAATATTTGCCAATTAATATTATTTTGTAGAAAGTATTCTCTTTCGTACCAGAACAATATTAAATTTGCTAGTAACGGACTAGAAGAAGTACCCATGGGAACGCCTTCTGATTGAATATATATTTTATTTTTAAATTCTATATAGTTAAAATTTAAAAATGTTTCCAGTAGAGTTTTTGCTGTTTTAAGATCTAATTTAAATGTTTTATATTTGTTATGAATAATTTTAATGTAGAAAGTTTTGTCATTAATTAATTCATTAAATAAATTGGTTATTTTATTATTTAGATCTCTTAAATTTATTTTAGAATATAGGTCCTCAAAGTCAAATGTGTGTACTGTTTCAATATTTGTCCAATTGTTCATTAAATAATTAATGATTTTTTTATTTGAGTCGATAAATTTATAATTATATTTATTAGTTAATTTATTTATAATAAATTGTAGTGTTGAGGCTAATTGTATATCAATATTTTTTATGACTGAATTTATACCAGATGTGATTGTTCTGAAAGAAATAGGTTTTTTGTGTAGTTTAGGAATTATATAGAACTTTGGTATGTTTGGATTTTTGTGGTTATTATAAATTTTTAGTGAATTTTCAACATTTTTGATGTCTTTTTTGATTTTTGTGCCTGTAGTTCTAGCAAAAGTGTATTTATGATTATTATCAATTTCCTTTTTTAGTATATCGTGGTATAGATTTTTACAAATTAAAGATAAATTATTGGGACATTTATCTATAGGAGTGATAATATAGTCCTTCTGTAAATTAATTATATTTTCTTTGAAAGAAGGAATGTCTGAATTGGGTTTTGTGTATTTAAGTGTATTATTATAATAATTTAAAATTTCCTTTTTAATATTATGTTTCCATTCCAGAAAAGTAAATTCTGGAATACTGTATTTTATACTAGTTTTATTTATGAAAATATCTATATCTTTTAATATAGATTTAATTGTATTATTATAATTGTGTTTAATTTGAGGTATATATTTATACCCTTTATTTAAAATTTCTTGATATTCTGGATTTAAAAAAGAAAAGTTGCTAGTTAATATATGACCTGAGTACTTATATTTATCAATATAGTTGTTGCAATTACATTTAATTTTTTTAAAATTTGCCAAATTATTAATAAATTGGTTATAATTGCAAACTAAATTACCTATATTTTTATTGTATCTCCAGATTGTTTTAAAATTTAAATTTTTTATAGGGAAAAGATTATTGATGATTTGGTTATTAAAAATATCATTAAATTTAATATGATTAAATAAATTGTTATTAAATTTAATGATAATATTAATGTTATTAGTATTTTGTTTAATTTTTCTGTATTTAAAGATGTCGTGTGTGATATCTATTAATCTGTTAGTCAGATTATGAATTTTAATATATTCTATGAGTTTGATAAATTTATTATTATTTAGTTTAAATAATGTTTTAATAAATTTATCGACGAAGTTGTTAGTGTACATTTGTTTTGGGTCCAGTAATTCTTCAAATTCAATGTAACCTAATTTATTTGTAGTTTTACCTCTAGTTTTATTAGGTTTAGTTTTAAATTCATTTTTATATTTGCAACTGATTTCATAAGTTGAAATTTCTTCTGTTTGTGGTTTGTATGTGTAGTTTAATTCGTCGTTAAGTCCATAAGGGAATAATGTGTTGTGTTTATAAATGTAGTTGTTTTCTAATAATAGTCGTTGTTTTTTGTTTTGACATATGTCTAGTATTTCTATCTTAAAGTTGTTAAAAGTATGTAATTGATTGTGTTCTTTCATATATATATTACCAATTGATTTTTTAGCGTGGTTTCTATGTAGATTTATTCGTATATTTAATGGGTTACAAGTTTGTCCTATATATGATAGTTGACAAATTTGGCATGTTAATTTATAAATAGTATTCACTAATTTACAACTAGTTGTTTGAAAAGTGTCATGGTTCTTAAGAGAGGGACAAGTTTGACAATTTTTTCTTAGGCAATTCTTAGCGAGTTTAAATTAACATAAAAGAGGTGCTAACACTAATATGTTTGTAGTTTTTTTTAGTTTTTTTAGTTTGTTATTCTTATGAATTTTTTAAATATATTTTACTTAATTGTTTTTGTGGTGATAAAATTTGTAATAAATTGAATAATTAATCTATAAATATATAGATATTACTGTTTGTTATCTGTTATATTTTTAAGAATAACTAATAAAAAAAACATCTTTAAACTAACAAAAACACTGAAAAAAACAAAAGTTCTGAAATTATTTTTTTTTTCTAGAATTACTTTTATAATTTAATTTTTAATAATCAAACAATGAAAGATAATTAAAATTTGTATGAAGATTTATTTATATTAGAATATCTAATATAATTTAATTTGTATATTATGTTATATATAAAAAAATATATCATAGAGCAAGCTCATATGAATTAATATAGTGTAGAAACTATATAACAAAATTATAACAGTGATTCTAATTTTAAATAATTTAAGGAGCAAACTGATAATAATGATAACTTATATCAGTTAGATTTGATTAGATTAGCAAGCTAAATCTAAATTAATTATAATAATAAATAGTTATTTAATTTTATAGTCCAGTTTTGTATTAAAATTATCTTCACTATTATGATCATTTAAATACAAATTATAAAATTTGTAAAATGTTATTAATTTGTAGATAGAGAGAGACAAAAAAAAAAAAAAATCCATTACTTCTTTTACATCCTCAAGTTAATTATATATTTATAATTAATAACAATAAAAAAAATTAACAAAGTAACGTCTATTACATCGGCTTTTACACGTCATTCAGACATACTCTAATCCTATATATAGAATAATCGAAGAGATAATATATATAATAGTTAGAAAAAAGAGAGAAAGACAGAACCATGCACTTTTAATCAAACTAATAATAAGGGAAAAAAAAAAAAAGAGTTTTATAAAGAAGGTAGATAAAATTGTTAGTATATATATATATATTTTTTTATGATTTTATGTTTTATCCTTTTTTTTTTTTTTTTTTTTTTAAGATTTTTAAAGGTTTTTTTATTTTATAATATGATTATAAATAGTTGTATTTAGTAATATATCTATAGTATGAATTAACATTTGTTATAAGTTTGGATATTATGTTTTGAAACCCTAATGGTAGACCAGACATACACAAAAAACTTTAAATTGAAATAAATTGGAAAAAGAGATCTGCTGAAACGGGGATCATCAGATAAAATTTCAGCGACATTTCAACCCCTCCTTTATTATGTCATAGATCTCTTTTAAACCGTATTTTATGTGTTAATATTAAGTTGTTTCAGTGAAATATTTAAATGAACATATAACAGATACCAGTGTTAACAAATTCAAACTGTAAACCTACCTTGACCGCTGCGTCCTCCATTGTGTATATCTATTTCTGGCTTGCACATGTCGCGGGAGGGGAATGTCCCCCCACATTTCAAATTTAGACCATTTCTTCAGAATTTTTTTGAACAACAAGAAAATTAAAGAAGATAGGAAAAATAGTTAAAGGAAGAAAGCTAAGTTTTATAATCTTTACAGATAGTTATATCAAAATAACTGATTTAACACTTAATCATCTTTTAATATTCCTTTAAAAAGGCAAATTATAAGAGTTTAATAAAGCTATTAATTGTGCAAGTTCATCTTTATTTAACTTCCATTTTCCTCCCCAGAAATTGGAGATTAAACAAAAATGAAATATATACTTTAAAACTTTAAAAATCTTGTGAAAAAATCTTTTAATCAGTTATTTAATAAAAGTTTAATTAACTGTTAAAGATTATAAATTTGTTTTAGTTAATATTAAGAGAAATTATAGAAAGTTGATTTCATAAATGGATATTTCCATTTATTTTTTTTTAAATATTTTATAATTGATATACTGTTGAAATATTTTACTTGTTTGATACTAAATTTGTTTTTAATAAATTCCATGTTTAAATTTTTAACATCTTCTATGAAATTATCTAATATATTATTTATTCTATAAAATCTTAGAAACTGACCATAATATATACCTTTACAGCAATTTAATGATATATTAGAATTCATATTACAGTATTTTATAATATTGAAATTATAATTACTCTTTTTATTATAAACTCTAACAGCACTATTTGTAAGGTCTATATTCAAGTCTAAAAAGTTAACTTTTTTGTTTCTATAAATTTTTTCATTGTTCTTAAGTTTCAAGTATTTAGGATATATTTCAGGTATTAATTTTTTAAACAGTGGATTATTAAATATTATTATGTCATCTACATATCGGAATATTTGCCAATTAATATTATTTTGTAGAAAGTATTCTCTTTCGTACCAGAACAATATTAAATTTGCTAGTAACGGACTAGAAGAAGTACCCATGGGAACGCCTTCTGATTGAATATATATTTTATTTTTAAATTCTATATAGTTAAAATTTAAAAATGTTTCCAGTAGAGTTTTTGCTGTTTTAAGATCTAATTTAAATGTTTTATATTTGTTATGAATAATTTTAATGTAGAAAGTTTTGTCATTAATTAATTCATTAAATAAATTGGTTATTTTATTATTTAGATCTCTTAAATTTATTTTAGAATATAGGTCCTCAAAGTCAAATGTGTGTACTGTTTCAATATTTGTCCAATTGTTCATTAAATAATTAATGATTTTTTTATTTGAGTCGATAAATTTATAATTATATTTATTAGTTAATTTATTTATAATAAATTGTAGTGTTGAGGCTAATTGTATATCAATATTTTTTATGACTGAATTTATACCAGATGTGATTGTTCTGAAAGAAATAGGTTTTTTGTGTAGTTTAGGAATTATATAGAACTTTGGTATGTTTGGATTTTTGTGGTTATTATAAATTTTTAGTGAATTTTCAACATTTTTGATGTCTTTTTTGATTTTTGTGCCTGTAGTTCTAGCAAAAGTGTATTTATGATTATTATCAATTTCCTTTTTTAGTATATCGTGGTATAGATTTTTACAAATTAAAGATAAATTATTGGGACATTTATCTATAGGAGTGATAATATAGTCCTTCTGTAAATTAATTATATTTTCTTTGAAAGAAGGAATGTCTGAATTGGGTTTTGTGTATTTAAGTGTATTATTATAATAATTTAAAATTTCCTTTTTAATATTATGTTTCCATTCCAGAAAAGTAAATTCTGGAATACTGTATTTTATACTAGTTTTATTTATGAAAATATCTATATCTTTTAATATAGATTTAATTGTATTATTATAATTGTGTTTAATTTGAGGTATATATTTATACCCTTTATTTAAAATTTCTTGATATTCTGGATTTAAAAAAGAAAAGTTGCTAGTTAATATATGACCTGAGTACTTATATTTATCAATATAGTTGTTGCAATTACATTTAATTTTTTTAAAATTTGCCAAATTATTAATAAATTGGTTATAATTGCAAACTAAATTACCTATATTTTTATTGTATCTCCAGATTGTTTTAAAATTTAAATTTTTTATAGGGAAAAGATTATTGATGATTTGGTTATTAAAAATATCATTAAATTTAATATGATTAAATAAATTGTTATTAAATTTAATGATAATATTAATGTTATTAGTATTTTGTTTAATTTTTCTGTATTTAAAGATGTCGTGTGTGATATCTATTAATCTGTTAGTCAGATTATGAATTTTAATATATTCTATGAGTTTGATAAATTTATTATTATTTAGTTTAAATAATGTTTTAATAAATTTATCGACGAAGTTGTTAGTGTACATTTGTTTTGGGTCCAGTAATTCTTCAAATTCAATGTAACCTAATTTATTTGTAGTTTTACCTCTAGTTTTATTAGGTTTAGTTTTAAATTCATTTTTATATTTGCAACTGATTTCATAAGTTGAAATTTCTTCTGTTTGTGGTTTGTATGTGTAGTTTAATTCGTCGTTAAGTCCATAAGGGAATAATGTGTTGTGTTTATAAATGTAGTTGTTTTCTAATAATAGTCGTTGTTTTTTGTTTTGACATATGTCTAGTATTTCTATCTTAAAGTTGTTAAAAGTATGTAATTGATTGTGTTCTTTCATATATATATTACCAATTGATTTTTTAGCGTGGTTTCTATGTAGATTTATTCGTATATTTAATGGGTTACAAGTTTGTCCTATATATGATAGTTGACAAATTTGGCATGTTAATTTATAAATAGTATTCACTAATTTACAACTAGTTGTTTGAAAAGTGTCATGGTTCTTAAGAGAGGGACAAGTTTGACAATTTTTTCTTAGGCAATTCTTAGCGAGTTTAAATTAACATAAAAGAGGTGCTAACACTAATATGTTTGTAGTTTTTTTTAGTTTTTTTAGTTTGTTATTCTTATGAATTTTTTAAATATATTTTACTTAATTGTTTTTGTGGTGATAAAATTTGTAATAAATTGAATAATTAATCTATAAATATATAGATATTACTGTTTGTTATCTGTTATATTTTTAAGAATAACTAATAAAAAAAACATCTTTAAACTAACAAAAACACTGAAAAAAACAAAAGTTCTGAAATTATTTTTTTTTTCTAGAATTACTTTTATAATTTAATTTTTAATAATCAAACAATGAAAGATAATTAAAATTTGTATGAAGATTTATTTATATTAGAATATCTAATATAATTTAATTTTTATATTTAATAATATTTAATAATCCACTGTTTAAAAAATTAATACCTGAAATATATCCTAAATACTTGAAACTTAAGAACAATGAAAAAATTTATAGAAACAAAAAAGTTAACTTTTTAGACTTGAATATAGACCTTACAAATAGTGCTGTTAGAGTTTATAATAAAAAGAGTAATTATAATTTCAATATTATAAAATACTGTAATATGAATTCTAATATATCATTAAATTGCTGTAAAGGTATATATTATGGTCAGTTTCTAAGATTTTATAGAATAAATAATATATTAGATAATTTCATAGAAGATGTTAAAAATTTAAACATGGAATTTATTAAAAACAAATTTAGTATCAAACAAGTAAAATATTTCAACAGTATATCAATTATAAAATATTTAAAAAAAAATAAATGGAAATATCCATTTATGAAATCAACTTTCTATAATTTCTCTTAATATTAACTAAAACAAATTTATAATCTTTAACAGTTAATTAAACTTTTATTAAATAACTGATTAAAAGATTTTTTCACAAGATTTTTAAAGTTTTAAAGTATATATTTCATTTTTGTTTAATCTCCAATTTCTGGGGAGGAAAATGGAAGTTAAATAAAGATGAACTTGCACAATTAATAGCTTTATTAAACTCTTATAATTTGCCTTTTTAAAGGAATATTAAAAGATGATTAAGTGTTAAATCAGTTATTTTGATATAACTATCTGTAAAGATTATAAAACTTAGCTTTCTTCCTTTAACTATTTTTCCTATCTTCTTTAATTTTCTTGTTGTTCAAAAAAATTCTGAAGAAATGGTCTAAATTTGAAATGTGGGGGGACATTCCCCTCCCGCGACATGTGCAAGCCAGAAATAGATATACACAATGGAGGCCGCAGCGGTCAAGGTAGGTTTACAGTTTGAATTTGTTAACACTGGTATCTGTTATATGTTCATTTAAATATTTCACTGAAACAACTTAATATTAACACATAAAATACGGTTTAAAAGAGATCTATGACATAATAAAGGAGGGGTTGAAATGTCGCTGAAATTTTATCTGATGATCCCCGTTTCAGCAGATCTCTTTTTCCAATTTATTTCAATTTAAAGTTTTTTGTGTATGTCTGGTCTACCATTAGGGTTTCAAAACATAATATCCAAACTTATAACAAATGTTAATTCATACTATAGATATATTACTAAATACAACTATTTATAATCATATTATAAAATAAAAAAACCTTTAAAAATCTTTAAAAAAAAAAAAAAAAAAAGGATAAAACATAAAATCATAAAAAAATATATATATATATACTAACAATTTTATCTACCTTCTTTATAAAACTCTTTTTTTTTTTCCCTTATTATTAGTTTGATTAAAAGTGCATGGTTCTGTCTTTCTCTCTTTTTTCTAACTATTATATATATTATCTCTTCGATTATTCTATATATAGGATTAGAGTATGTCTGAATGACGTGTAAAAGCCGATGTAATAGACGTTACTTTGTTAATTTTTTTTATTGTTATTAATTATAAATATATAATTAACTTGAGGATGTAAAAGAAGTAATGGATTTTTTTTTTTTTTGTCTCTCTCTATCTACAAATTAATAACATTTTACAAATTTTATAATTTGTATTTAAATGATCATAATAGTGAAGATAATTTTAATACAAAACTGGACTATAAAATTAAATAACTATTTATTATTATAATTAATTTAGATTTAGCTTGCTAATCTAATCAAATCTAACTGATATAAGTTATCATTATTATCAGTTTGCTCCTTAAATTTTTTAAAATTAGAATCACTGTTATAATTTTGTTATATAGTTTCTACACTATATTAATTCATATGAGCTTGCTCTATGATATATTTTTTTATATATAACATAATATACAAATTAAATTATATTAGATATTCTAATATAAATAAATCTTCATACAAATTTTAATTATCTTTCATTGTTTGATTATTAAAAATTAAATTATAAAAGTAATTCTAGAAAAAAAAAATAATTTCAGAACTTTTGTTTTTTTCAGTGTTTTTGTTAGTTTAAAGATGTTTTTTTTATTAGTTATTCTTAAAAATATAACAGATAACAAACAGTAATATCTATATATTTATAGATTAATTATTCAATTTATTACAAATTTTATCACCACAAAAACAATTAAGTAAAATATATTTAAAAAATTCATAAGAATAACAAACTAAAAAAACTAAAAAAAACTACAAACATATTAGTGTTAGCACCTCTTTTATGTTAATTTAAACTCGCTAAGAATTGCCTAAGAAAAAATTGTCAAACTTGTCCCTCTCTTAAGAACCATGACACTTTTCAAACAACTAGTTGTAAATTAGTGAATACTATTTATAAATTAACATGCCAAATTTGTCAACTATCATATATAGGACAAACTTGTAACCCATTAAATATACGAATAAATCTACATAGAAACCACGCTAAAAAATCAATTGGTAATATATATATGAAAGAACACAATCAATTACATACTTTTAACAACTTTAAGATAGAAATACTAGACATATGTCAAAACAAAAAACAACGACTATTATTAGAAAACAACTACATTTATAAACACAACACATTATTCCCTTATGGACTTAACGACGAATTAAACTACACATACAAACCACAAACAGAAGAAATTTCAACTTATGAAATCAGTTGCAAATATAAAAATGAATTTAAAACTAAACCTAATAAAACTAGAGGTAAAACTACAAATAAATTAGGTTACATTGAATTTGAAGAATTACTGGACCCAAAACAAATGTACACTAACAACTTCGTCGATAAATTTATTAAAACATTATTTAAACTAAATAATAATAAATTTATCAAACTCATAGAATATATTAAAATTCATAATCTGACTAACAGATTAATAGATATCACACACGACATCTTTAAATACAGAAAAATTAAACAAAATACTAATAACATTAATATTATCATTAAATTTAATAACAATTTATTTAATCATATTAAATTTAATGATATTTTTAATAACCAAATCATCAATAATCTTTTCCCTATAAAAAATTTAAATTTTAAAACAATCTGGAGATACAATAAAAATATAGGTAATTTAGTTTGCAATTATAACCAATTTATTAATAATTTGGCAAATTTTAAAAAAATTAAATGTAATTGCAACAACTATATTGATAAATATAAGTACTCAGGTCATATATTAACTAGCAACTTTTCTTTTTTAAATCCAGAATATCAAGAAATTTTAAATAAAGGGTATAAATATATACCTCAAATTAAACACAATTATAATAATACAATTAAATCTATATTAAAAGATATAGATATTTTCATAAATAAAACTAGTATAAAATACAGTATTCCAGAATTTACTTTTCTGGAATGGAAACATAATATTAAAAAGGAAATTTTAAATTATTATAATAATACACTTAAATACACAAAACCCAATTCAGACATTCCTTCTTTCAAAGAAAATATAATTAATTTACAGAAGGACTATATTATCACTCCTATAGATAAATGTCCCAATAATTTATCTTTAATTTGTAAAAATCTATACCACGATATACTAAAAAAGGAAATTGATAATAATCATAAATACACTTTTGCTAGAACTACAGGCACAAAAATCAAAAAAGACATCAAAAATGTTGAAAATTCACTAAAAATTTATAATAACCACAAAAATCCAAACATACCAAAGTTCTATATAATTCCTAAACTACACAAAAAACCTATTTCTTTCAGAACAATCACATCTGGTATAAATTCAGTCATAAAAAATATTGATATACAATTAGCCTCAACACTACAATTTATTATAAATAAATTAACTAATAAATATAATTATAAATTTATCGACTCAAATAAAAAAATCATTAATTATTTAATGAACAATTGGACAAATATTGAAACAGTACACACATTTGACTTTGAGGACCTATATTCTAAAATAAATTTAAGAGATCTAAATAATAAAATAACCAATTTATTTAATGAATTAATTAATGACAAAACTTTCTACATTAAAATTATTCATAACAAATATAAAACATTTAAATTAGATCTTAAAACAGCAAAAACTCTACTGGAAACATTTTTAAATTTTAACTATATAGAATTTAAAAATAAAATATATATTCAATCAGAAGGCGTTCCCATGGGTACTTCTTCTAGTCCGTTACTAGCAAATTTAATATTGTTCTGGTACGAAAGAGAATACTTTCTACAAAATAATATTAATTGGCAAATATTCCGATATGTAGATGACATAATAATATTTAATAATCCACTGTTTAAAAAATTAATACCTGAAATATATCCTAAATACTTGAAACTTAAGAACAATGAAAAAATTTATAGAAACAAAAAAGTTAACTTTTTAGACTTGAATATAGACCTTACAAATAGTGCTGTTAGAGTTTATAATAAAAAGAGTAATTATAATTTCAATATTATAAAATACTGTAATATGAATTCTAATATATCATTAAATTGCTGTAAAGGTATATATTATGGTCAGTTTCTAAGATTTTATAGAATAAATAATATATTAGATAATTTCATAGAAGATGTTAAAAATTTAAACATGGAATTTATTAAAAACAAATTTAGTATCAAACAAGTAAAATATTTCAACAGTATATCAATTATAAAATATTTAAAAAAAAATAAATGGAAATATCCATTTATGAAATCAACTTTCTATAATTTCTCTTAATATTAACTAAAACAAATTTATAATCTTTAACAGTTAATTAAACTTTTATTAAATAACTGATTAAAAGATTTTTTCACAAGATTTTTAAAGTTTTAAAGTATATATTTCATTTTTGTTTAATCTCCAATTTCTGGGGAGGAAAATGGAAGTTAAATAAAGATGAACTTGCACAATTAATAGCTTTATTAAACTCTTATAATTTGCCTTTTTAAAGGAATATTAAAAGATGATTAAGTGTTAAATCAGTTATTTTGATATAACTATCTGTAAAGATTATAAAACTTAGCTTTCTTCCTTTAACTATTTTTCCTATCTTCTTTAATTTTCTTGTTGTTCAAAAAAATTCTGAAGAAATGGTCTAAATTTGAAATGTGGGGGGACATTCCCCTCCCGCGACATGTGCAAGCCAGAAATAGATATACACAATGGAGGACGCAGCGGTCAAGGTAGGTTTACAGTTTGAACTTGTTAACACTGGTATCTGTTATATGTTCATTTAAATATTTCACTGAAACAACTTAATATTAACACATAAAATACGGTTTAAAAGAGATCTATGACATAATAAAGGAGGGGTTGAAATGTCGCTGAAATTTTATCTGATGATCCCCGTTTCAGCAGATCTCTTTTTCCAATTTATTTCAATTTAAAGTTTTTTGTGTATGTCTGGTCTACCATTAGGGTTTCAAAACATAATATCCAAACTTATAACAAATGTTAATTCATACTATAGATATATTACTAAATACAACTATTTATAATCATATTATAAAATAAAAAAACCTTTAAAAATCTTTAAAAAAAAAAAAAAAAAAAAAGGATAAAACATAAAATCATAAAAAAATATATATATATATACTAACAATTTTATCTACCTTCTTTATAAAACTCTTTTTTTTTTTTTTCCCTTATTATTAGTTTGATTAAAAGTGCATGGTTCTGTCTTTCTCTCTTTTTTCTAACTATTATATATATTATCTCTTCGATTATTCTATATATAGGATTAGAGTATGTCTGAATGACGTGTAAAAGCCGATGTAATAGACGTTACTTTGTTAATTTTTTTTATTGTTATTAATTATAAATATATAATTAACTTGAGGATGTAAAAGAAGTAATGGATTTTTTTTTTTTTTTTGTCTCTCTCTATCTACAAATTAATAACATTTTACAAATTTTATAATTTGTATTTAAATGATCATAATAGTGAAGATAATTTTAATACAAAACTGGACTATAAAATTAAATAACTATTTATTATTATAATTAATTTAGATTTAGCTTGCTAATCTAATCAAATCTAACTGATATAAGTTATCATTATTATCAGTTTGCTCCTTAAATTTTTTAAAATTAGAATCACTGTTATAATTTTGTTATATAGTTTCTACACTATATATATATATATATATATATATATATGTATGCATAGTATTAATAATAAAAATATATTTGCATAAAAATGCATAATTTGCAAAAAAATAATTGCATATTATTATATTCAATATGCATATATATGCATAGTATTAATAATATAAAATAAATTATGGTAAAAACCTTTGGAGTAACCCTTGTAATTAACCTTCAAGTTCCAAAATCACTTTATTAGGTACCACTCAACAGGAGCAACCTAGTTTATGATATTTACAACAATGAATAATATATGAAGGTTATTCATATATTAAATAAAATGCGGGATTCAATCCCGGTTCATGACTGTCGGGAATCGAGGTTATTACCCGCTCGTTCACCGACTATCTATTTTTTATTTTAATTAATCTATCTGAATTTTGATTTAAAAAAAAAATTAAAAAGTTAGAAAGAAAAGAAGAGTATCGTGGGTATAAATGTATTCGGGAGTAAACCCGGGCATTACCCGAATCATTTTCGTCTCATTAAAACCTTTTATTTAAAAAAAAAAATTGTGTTCCCTCAAATCATACCTATTTCTCTATATGTGTTTATTGGATGTTACAATAATATATAATAAGAATGAAAAAATAAGAAAAATTTAATATGTTCGATTTCCCAAAGTTGTAAAATATATTCCTTGTATAAATATCCTATTTATCAGTGAGAAAATATTAAAGAATATTCACAGAGGCGACGTTGAGGAATTGGACCAATCCATCAGCTGATTGCTCCGGGTTGCCAGTCGCCGTGGCGAGAAATATGTTTTTCCTCCCCTAACTTATCCACAGAGTACAGGGCTGAGAAAATTCATTGATAGATCCAGATTTGCATTTTTTATTATAAATATGTCCACATAATGTGCTATACTCAGAGTTTGAGATGTTTATATATTAATGTTTACTGAGATATATATGAATATTTTAACGTTACTTTAAAAGTTACACTAATGGACAAAACTTAAGGAAGTTGTACCTTTTAGCATGTATATCGGGATTCAGATAATAACTCTGAAAAAATATTACAGTGACCTTTATTGAAGACACACGAGATAACCAAGTGTGTATACACTCATGGACAAAACTTAAGGAAGTTGTACCTTTTACCATGTATATCGAGATTCAGATAATAACTCTGAAAGATATTACAGTGACCTTTATTGAAGACACACGAGATAACCAAGTGTGCATACACTCATGGACAAAACTTAAGGAAGTTGTACCTTTCAGCATGTATATCGGGATTCAGATAATAACTCTGAAAAATATTACAGTGACCTTTATTGAAGACACACGAGATAACCAAGTGTGCATACACTCATGGACAAAATTTAAGGAAGTTGTACCTTTCAGCATGTACATATATCGCCTTTAGATGGCGCCACCAGTCCCAACTTGTGTATAAATGGAGATATTCAAATTAAGAAACAGTGATGGGCTGGACGTCACGGTTGTGTCTTGGATTGTCTGAATCTTACAAGAATATCTTACATTACATAATTACTGTTAATTACATATTTACATACTAGCGGATGTGTACCCGGCTTCGCCCGGGTTTTATCCGAGTGAAAGTTTGCCTAACGAATATTATATATTATGAAGTATAATAAACACTCACTCCTCACTTTCTTACTGCTACTCTTTTTGTGTTGATTTCTTGCTTCCCTCTTTCTTATTATTATTTTTTTTTCCTTTTCTTGTTTTTTTTTTTTTTTTTCTTTCTCTTTTTACTCTGTATATATCGCTATTTCCGTTGTCTCACTGCTTTGTTCTTATGCATACCTCTGGTGAATCCTGTATAGGGTCAGTGACCCTAAATAAAGGCTTTTTTGTTGTTGTTTTTTTTTTTATGAAGTATAATAAACAATGTTAAAGATTAGTTTTAATTATTAATCAAGATTGTGTGTGAATATGTGAGAAAGATGTAATATCGTTGTTGTTTTCTTGGCCGACTGTTTTACATATGGTGTTATCTTAAAATTGCTTGTTTTGAATATTTTTTTAGATTGAGTTGAATGAATTGCTGATTTTTTTTTGTATTTATATATAAATAAAATTAACTCTGTTGATTTTTTTGTATTTAATCGATAACAGCGAAGTTACGCATGTTAAAGTTAGGAAAAATATTTTGATGTTAAGCAAAACCTGCTCCATCTCGTTTTACATAAATGTTGAAAATTTGGTCGAAATTGATGCATTGTAACGAAAGTTTTTAGCGAACACCACTTATGAAATTTGCATTTTATTAATATAGATTTAAAATTTAAAAAAATATATTTCTTGACCGCTCACGTGAGCATTTTAGACTACAGAGCGTCATCTAGCGGAACAAAAATATTGGAAAGCTCAAGGACCAGCTTTTTGGTCAATGAGATACAGCCTGCACCACGCTGACGAAGGCCAACAGCCCGAAACGTGTACTAGGTTAGCTTTTATCAAGAAAATGGGTTGACCAAATCTATATTAATAAAATGCAAATTTCATAAGTGTTGTTCGCTAAAAACTTTCGTTACAATGCATCAATTTCGACCAAATTTTCAACATTTATGTAAAACGAGATGGAGCAGGTTTTGCTTAACATCAAAATATTTTTCCTAACTTTAACATGCGTAACTTCGCTGTTATCGATTAAATACAAAAAAAATCAACAGAGTTAATTTTATTTATATATAAATACAAAAAAAATTCAGCAATTCATTCAACTCAATCTAAAAAAAATATTCAAAACAAGCAATTTTAAGATAACACCATATGTAAAACAGTCGGCCAAGAAAACAACAACGATATTACATCTTTCTCACATATTCACACACAATCTTGATTAATAATTAAAACTAATCTTTAACATTGTTTATTATACTTCATAATATATAATATTCGTTAGGCAAACTTTCACTCGGATAAAACCCGGGCGGAGCCGGGCACACCCGCTAGTACTATAATATAATGCAACAATCCTAATAAATGTTTAGTTAATATTTGTTACATGTGTGAAAAAATAATAGAAAAAATAAAAAGGTCAGGTGTTGATCAGGAGCACATGTGCTTTTTAGATGGCAGAGCGCCATCTAGTGGAACAGAAATCAACTAAACATTGATTTAGCCTGTTCCCTGATATTTGGCCAACCCATTTTCTTGATAAATCAAGAAAAGCCACCCACGAACGTGTTTCGCGCTGTTGGCGCTCGTCAGCGTGAAGCGGGCTGTACCACTGTGACCAAAAATAGTTTTGGTTCCAGAGGCTTCTTGAGAAACCAAGAAATTGATATTTAAGGCCAAACTTGTGTAAATACGCTTAACATGTGAAAAAATAATTGAAAAAATAATAATATTGATTTCTGTTCCACTAGATGGCGCTCTGCCATCTAAAAAGCACATGTGCTTTTGGTCAGGATATGCTTTCTTTATTTTTAATATTTACATATATTTAAAAATTAAAAATATATATATATATATTTCACCGATAGATGGCATTATGTTGATGATATTTAAAATTATTGTTTGATATCACTGGTGTCCAAAAAATAAGAAACTTTTGTTTTTTAATGATATGTTTTAAAATATACAACGCTAAAAGCTAAAAAGTAATTTAATTGGGTATTTTAAGTCGTAGAATTTATTAATCGCAACCATTCGATTCGGTAAAATTGAAAATATGCAAATTTTCGCTTGTCTTTATAAGTGTGCTATTTGGCGAGTCGTTTACCCCATCTAAGAATTGTCCAATTATAATTTTATTTAATCCTTAGTTAATTATGAGTTTACGAAAAATTTCAGCAGATGATTTAAAATGGAGAGCTGTTGGAAGAATGGAGGCAGGGCAATCACAAGTTGAAGTAGCAAAATGGCTAAATGTAAATAAATCTGTGATCAGCAAAATATGGAAACAGTTCATTGAGACATGAACCATCAAAAGAAAAGAAGGTTCTGGTAGAAAAAGAAAAACAGCTACCGCTGAAGACCGTTATATGGTCGTAACTGCCAAGCACCATAGGGAGATGACAGCTATTCAACTCTCTAATGAACTCTCAAGTGCTACTGGAACGAGAATTTCAAGACAAACTGTTTACCGAAGGCTTCACGAAGGTGCTCTTTATGCAAGACGACCAATGGTCTGTATCCCTTTAACCTCTGCTCACAGGAGAGCCCGCTTGAATTGGTGCTTGGAACATCACGCCTGGACTCATGATCAGTGGGCCAATGTTCTCTTCAGTGACGAGTCAAGATTTAGTTTAAACACAAATTCTCGACGAGTTTTCATCTGGAGGGAGCCTGGAACCCGCTATCATCTCAGTAACATCAGGGAAATAGACAGTTTTAGAGGGGGCAGTCTCTTAGTCTGGGCTGGCATCAGTTCTAGCAGACGCACACCCCTCCACATTTTTTCTGGGGGCACTTTAACTGCCCAAAGGTACAGGGACGAGATCCTTGAGCCCTATAGAAGACCTTATAGAGATCAAATTGGTCACAATTTAATTTTTATGGACGATAATGCTCGTCCGCATAGGGCTAGGCTAGTCAATGAATATCTCCAGAGTGAGAATATTCGAAGGATGGATTGGCCAGCCAGATCTCCGGACCTGAATCCAATAGAGCATGTGTGGGATGCTCAAGGGAGGCGTATTGGAGCTCGTCACCCCTCTCCCAGAACCCTCGTTGAGCTAAGAACTGCTCTATTGGAGGAGTGGGGTTTACTATCCCTGGACCTCCTCCAAAGCCTGGTAAACAGTATGAGGGCTCGCTGTGAGACCTTGATAGCTGTTAGAGGTGATCACACTCCCTATTGATATCTTATTTCTTTAAGATCTGGAACCTTAGCTTTTGGTATGTTGGTAATAATTTGCATATTTCATAATTTCAAATATATATTTTTTTTATTTTCATATAGCTAGTCAAATTATCCATAGTTTAAACTATTTGTATACTAAATTTTATATTTGTTAATAAATTAGCTTTTGAGAAATTTCAATATTGGTTAAGTTTCTTATTTTTTGGACACCAGTATTTACCTTATTCTTATGATTAAAAAGTGTTGTTCAAAAATCGCATTTTAATGTCAATCTCAAATGTAAATATCTTATTTTGATTCGGTAAATATGCATATATATATTTTTTGTCCATTACCAAAGCTACAATAGCAAACCTTTTATCTAATATACACCCGTAAAATTTTTTTTTTCTTATATAAAATCTCTTTTTTTTTTCTTCCAGGTATAGGTGTTCTGAATTTTCAAAAGCTGTTTGTTATGTTTTCTCATCAACACTATTATTTTTCGAAACTATTATAGACGCGTATGAGACGCGGATGAAAAATCAATAAATAATACATTGGGATAGCATCCATTGTTTGAAGTTGTCTGTCAGCTAAGAGAGGTTCTACTGTATAGAGACATAAGGTAAAACCTGGGCTCAGCTGGCCCGGCTGATAGTACCATGTAAGGGCTCCTAATCTAGGGATACAGGATGAGCAGTGTTTGTACTCCATGTTAGGAGCGGCTGCACATGGCGTCTGTTCCTCATGTCAGAGGCGGCCATTTCTTTTGGAGCTAAGTCGACCTACCACTGAGTAGTGCTCCCAGTCTTAATGACAAAGGCAGACGCATTAAACTTCACCCAGTCATGATGGTTTCAAGCTTTACAAGCTTGATACCCAAATATGATTGAGTGGAGATAAGAAAGAAGAAGATTTAAGTAACCCATGAGCGTACAGAAGTCACCCCAGGAATCAACACTAGTTCGCCAGATTGTAGATACTGTCTATAAATGACGAAATAGTTTTTTGGCGTCTATTTTGACGGTAGAGGTGATCTAAATTCTTATTATGAATCAATATTCTCCCGTCAAAAAAAATGCCATCACGAATTATTATGTTTTGTTAAAGGGAGTAAAGTTTATATATTTTATTGTGTGTGTATTGGTTGAGGCTAGAAACTTGGTATCGGATTTAGACGCTCTTCCAACAAAGTAGAAAACCTTGCTAATGACCATCAGCTAATTACGTGAAAGAGGATTACTTTCTTCAATTTATTTCTTTTTCACGTGCCCTCCATACGTAGAAAGCCAATACATTACTACTTTTTATAAAGATTATGTCGATCTTTAAGGCCTAAAATTAGTGTAAATATGTATCAACATACATGAAAAAAATGATAGAAAAAATAATTAATAAAAAGGTTAGGTGTTGATATTATAAATAAAAATGGCATATCCTGACCAGGAGCACATGTGCTTTTCAGAAGGCAGAGCGCCATCTGGTGGAACAGAAATCAACTAAACATTGATTTAGCCTGTTCCCTGGTATTTGGCCAACCCAATTTTTTGATCCACGAACGTTCGTGGATGGCTTTTCTTGATTTATCAAAAAATTGGGTTGGCCAAATATCAGGGAACAGGCTAAATCAATGTTTAGTTAATTTCTGCTCCACTAGATTGCGCTCTGCCTTCTGAAAAGCACATGTGCTCCTGGTCAGGATATGCCATTTTTATTTATAATAAAAATACATGTATGACAACGCAAGTGTCCGTAGGGGGGACATAGCACGCGCTTTAAATTGAAATAAATAAAGATTATGTAGATATTTACGGCCTAAATTATTGTAAATATGTATAAACAAATATAGAGACATACATGTATGACAGCGCATGTGTCCCTAGGGGGACATACTATTTATTATTAAGTGTTGTGTCGATCCGGGCCACAAAAGAAGTTTAAGGCAACAAGACCACTATTTTCCTAAGGCTGGACTGCCTAACTTTATTCTTACCTCCTATTTATAGCACAAATACGTTAAATTAAAACTATGCAAATTAAAGAAGAGCAAATATGCAAAGACACAACATTAAGGAACATCTTATTATTATTTATATTCTGTTACTCTGTGTAAACTTCCCTAATTGCCTCTTTGGTATTTCATAAGTTTAAATTTGTTTTGGTATTAAAATAAATTCACTCGAGAGAAAAAATTCATCCTGGGAAAAGTGTCTTACAAAAATAACCTTCAATTTCAGCGGGCGATATATTGATGATATAACTTAGGGTTCAATTTTTAAAATAATAATTTCATTATAATATTGTCACGGTAGTGATAACGAGTAGTCATGTGTAATTAAGATAAACAAAATGTTCATTTAAAATAATATAAGAGTTATACACGCGAATCACACACAGATAAAATTATTATTTACAATAATTTTTTTTTTTTTTGCTTATCCCTAGTACACGTGGTACAGGCCATGATAATCATGGTGGGTAGTTAGCGACTGCTTTTTACTGTAAGCGCACCACATGTCTACACATGTGAAAGCAGTTCGACTTTGCACTTACAAATGTGCCAGAGCCCCGTTTGGTTACTTGCACTCGCTGGTGGGGTTGGACTTTTTCAAGAATCGGGGGGCCATTGGAGCATTTTTTTTTTTTTTTAACATAAAAAGTGTCCAATGCGGGAATCGAACCCGGGTCGTAGTGGTCGAAACCAAACGGTTTAACCAGCCTTCCACCGACCCCCCTTTTACAATAATAATTATCAACAAGGTATACATGAAACTACAGTGGGGTTAATTCAATTCACGAGAACAGATTAATTTCTTCAAAATCAGTGATAATTTATTATTTAATAAATTATTAACTGACAATTTCATTTGAGAAATAAAAATTCAGCCAGAGAGACACTTTTCTATATATTTTTATTACATTTTCATGTTTTCTGTGTTTAGTTTACCTTTAAAGTGCAAGTGTCCCTAGTGGAACATAACGCTCTACATAGAAATAAAAATAAAATGTATGAAATTCTTCTCTCAAATGATAGTGCATAAGAAATTTTTATTTAAATTATTAAAATAAATTGTTGTGTTTGTGTTGTGTCGTTCTCTCTCGATCTGCCCTCTTTGTGGAAAAGAACTGGCAGTCGATTGGTGGTGGAGTTTTAGCTGAGGAGGTCATTATGCTGACAGACTTTCCATGAGCTATCAATAACGCCCTAGGTAGTCACCAACCAGAACATGACCTGTGCTCCTCAAATTAACCTAACCTTATTTTCTCTTTTTCTACTCAAGATGAAGAATTGAAAATTTATATCTTTTTACTCCTTACATCAATCTGTAAGTCTTCAGCTGAAACACCAACACGACTGCACTACAAAATATTGTGTGTAGTGAGTGTGTATGCAAATGAATATTTATTAATAAATTCTAGTTGTGTGGTATATAAAGAGTTAGCTGTAGAGAGTGAGACTTGCTGGTTAGTAGACATTGTTGTATAAAAGTCCATACCTAATATTTTGTCTCAATGATTAATAGATGTCTCTTAAATGTTTTCTCTGATGTTACAACCAAAACACATTTCATATTCCGCCATGTATAAATTCTCATTCTTTGCCATAGCTGAAGCAAATATGACAGCTGGCAATTATCTCTAACTCTCTAGTATAGAGATCCAACATGTCCTCACTTCCAGGAAGAACCACAAACTGTAGACCATTTTCTCTTCTTCTGTCCAGCTCTTGTGCTACACAGGCCACAAACAGTCATACTACTTGGAGTACAATACTTCAGCTCTATAGCCCTGGTCCTACTTCCTGATTCACCACCAAACTGGAACTACCTGGTTAACAGCAACAATCTTCCCTCCCCATGACTAGAAATTTCTTCTTGACTGATGTGCAGCCTGGGTAGTTGGCGAGACGTAGCTCCAGGAACCCTGGTTACCTCTATTTTTTCTCTTCTCTTTATTGAGGGGGAAGGTTTATGATTTATAGAGATATCTAAAAATGGTGTTGCTTTTTGTATATTAAGATTTGATTTAATTTTTGCGTACAATACAAGTTCATGTATGTTTAAGAAGAATTAGGCATGTGTATTTTCAAAAATAATGTCTGTACTTCGTTTGTATGCAAATACTCAAAACACTTTTTAGTAATGAACAAAAACAAATTAGAAACAGCTTTATGTGTTACCTACATAATATGAAGCAAAATTTTTCGCTTTTATGAATATTTTGTATCGTGAAATTTATTTTATTTAATATAAGAGAGAGAGAGAGAGGAGAGTTTATTTTTTATTTTTAAAGACTAAATTTTATGTCTTACAATAAAAAAATAAAATAGAAAAAGCTGTTATAAGAAACTTTGAAGAAACGCGCTTAAAATGCACCTTTCTTAAATATTTAAAATATATTTGTAATTTTGTTAATATTTTCAGCACGACCTTTTTTAGTATAGTTATATGATTTTTTTTTTTTTAATTTCTTAGCATAAATTTTGGTTAAATAAAATAATTGAAACTGCGCATGCGTGTGTGACGATTAAATGATTGTAAACATTGGGGTGTTCTTGAGTATACCAAATAAATATGCGAGAGTTATATCACGTTACGTTTATTTTATAAATATAAAATAAATAAAATAATTTAAAATGGACGTCACAAAAATAAAGCTCGAACAAGTTTGTATTTCAAAATATTTATATAATATATTCTTTAGGTTTATTATATGAATTTAGAGGGAGATTTCAAACGAATACACGACCTATTTGTATAGCTTTCAACTATAATTAACTACAATACACACTTGCAGAAAATAGTGTAATCCATAATACGAAATAGATGAAGTTAATAAAATATAAACTTGGTAATTTTCTGTTTAAAATTTCGATATCAAATCTCATTTTAGCTCTTATGGTTTTGGAAACTAATCAGACGATTGCAAACACTTATTGTTAGTTATCAATGACGAAATTTCCACAGTATATTATAATTTATTGTCATTACAAAATGAACTCTGACAAAAATTAGTATATTCATTCATTCCTCTACACTTTCTTGACGTCAAAATATACAAAAGAGAGAGAATAAATCTTTTCTCATATTAAAAAAATTTAGGAAATGCCCATTCTCTAAAACATAAACATCATTCAATATTTAAAATTCAATTTTTGCACTACAATCATACTCCCAACTTACATAACCCTGTACATATGCAAACTGGGAGTTAGGTAGTTGTTGTTTTTTTTGTTGTTATTGTTGCCCATTATCTTCTGCATTCTTTTTCTGTAACATTTATTGGGCTTGTATGAATTATTGTTCATATAGATTTAAAAAGATTTCCTACTGTCTTCTTCCCATCATTTTCCATTGTTTTTGATGACCTTAAATATCATAGGGAAATAAGGTTTTCAATGATCTCCATCCATTCTATCATACCCCAGTGTAAAACGCTAGTTTCTGAAGCTAGCATTTGTTGACAATCATATAATGATGTCATAATATTTATTTCTCATCTATCCATTTATATTTATACTTAACTAATGTGTCTGAGACTTGGTAGGGGAAATGTATGTGTTTCTCCCTGAGTGTGTATTTTGACTCAAATGAATATAGAATAAACACTTTTCAAAAAATCAAATTTCAAATAAGCTTAATTCAATTTTTAGAAATAGATTTCTATTATATGGTTGTTTCTCCTCATCTTATATAAAGAGCCAATTGGATTGAATTTTACAGATTTTTTATATTTTTTATATAGATAGATTATAAACACAGGGTAATAAGACCAAATCCAAATAAATAAATAGTGTGTCACACACAGTGTCAAATACAGTAGTCAAACACACTATTTATATATTTGGATTTGGTCTTATTACCTTGTGTTTATAATCTATAATCCAAATTGTGCCTTAGGATTTGGTCTTATTACCTTGTGTTTATAATCTATAATCCAAATTGTGCCTTATCATATATAGATAGATGAATATTGATTCAACAAATAATCTTAAAATAAGAGCAAAATATGATTTGACAAGTTGGTTGGTGATCCTTAGCTGGTGCCCGTTGATTGGCTGATAGAAGCATTTATCATTTAGGATGACACCAATAGCAATAATCTTGTTTCTCAAATTGTTTTGTTGCATATTTTCCAATTCCTTAAAAATTATATAAAGTTCTTCTGCAACTTGGTCAAAAGTGTTTGTTATCAGTTTCATCTATAGAAGATTTTGGAGAAAAATTTACTGATATAATTGGGAATGATTTTTTAAACTCCCCAACAAGACTTAAAAATTGACAGAATTTGGTCAAAATCATAAATGACATATAGTATTGGTTTTGATTTAATTTGCATAGTGTGTTGTGTGTTCAGGCTATATTGCATAAATGGCTATTTATACTGAGAGTAAGCAAATGAAGTGTGATTTGCATAGACGACTATTTTTATACTTGATTTGGGATATGACAGAATTGCTCTGAGATATCTATTCTCCTGTTTAAATATATATACATATATATGAGGAATTCAAGAATCAATCTATCAGACGTGGAAGGCTTATATGTTCTCTACCAGAAAAATAATAATAATAATAATTAAGAGAAAAAAAGATAACTTACCCATAAGTTTATTTTTGCACTCACAATCCATCCAATCATCTTTATACTCTTTTTTTTTTTTTGTATCCCTTCACTCAAAAGAAATCAGACATGCATACCTCTCTGTGAAAAAAAATCTCTGATAGAAAAAAATATTGACAACTCTGATCTTCTACCTTGCATTTTCCTCTACCCATTATTTACCCCTCAAGAAGATAACATTTGAGTCTCTAATAACAATTCAAAAATAAGAAATACATGGAATTATAAATGGTTTAGAAGAAGAGGTTAAAAGAGAGATCTTTGAGGAATATGCCAGAAATCTGCGTTTGCTATAGAAAATGAATACTAAAGCTATGAGTGGATAAGTATGCTATGCAGGCCGATGTGTAAAAATGTTACTTTTGCATAAAATATAACCAAAAGGAAGTCTAAAGGAAGTACTGAGATCTTGTTGATAGCCAACTTCCCATTTTGGGGAGATAGTATTGCTAATGATGATGATAAAATTGTTCTATGATTAGAATTTTCTGTGAGTTTTTTTTTTTCAAAAAGCCTACAAGTAGTGGATATTTAAATTGTGTATATATTCCCTTATTTTTAAGCTATTTTTTTTTTAATCAAGAAAAAA
This sequence comes from Cordylochernes scorpioides, assembly GCA_030710605.1. Lineage (NCBI taxonomy): Eukaryota > Metazoa > Arthropoda > Arachnida > Pseudoscorpiones > Chernetidae > Cordylochernes > Cordylochernes scorpioides. The sequence continues at coordinate 2,531,275 of CP092876.1, read as the reverse complement.
AAAATTTTTTTACCTTCTTGATATTATAAATAAAGGTTTTTATCTAAGTAAATTACAAATCTAAAAAGCCATCTAAATTACATATTTAAAAAATATATATATTTAAAAAAAAATTATCTGGCATACATAACCTTATTAATTAATTCAATAACACAACAATAAAAATAAAAACTCATATGCAAATTTACCTTTACAAATATTCAGTGATTGTTTTTTTTCTATTGTTTAGAATATATTTTTAAAAAAATTACCAATCATCCTTCATACAATAAGCATATTTTTGATCATTGATCAACAAAAACAATACCTCTCTTTATTTACATATAAGCTCTTGTTGTTTATTATTATCAATTAATATGTCATCAAAATATGTTGTTCCTTATTTTCATAGGGTATTTATTTTTTCTTATTTCTCTCCATTATTTAGTTCCTGTTTCTCTATTGACATTGAATATTTTTTTCCCTTTAAATTCTCTTTCTCTTTAAATTCATTTCTAGAACATTTTTGCATACCTACCTAAGTTGCATATACCATATTTGGTGTGTTCATTCTTTTACAAATTCAATCTAAGTTATTATGATTTTTATATATAGTCATTTAGTATAAGGTTTAAATGGAAATTGTATACCCTCCTTTGCCATCTACCTATGCTAGCAAGGGCATAATATGCCTATGCAAATAAATACATATAGTATATATAACCTCATAAAAGAAAATTAGACCTAATCCAAATAATTTATTAGTGTGCGACGTTTCGGCAACAACATCGTCACCATCATCAGACAAAAGAATAAATGAGAAAAAATATTACAGCAAATTCTTAAATAGTACTGTTATCAAGTGTTTAAACAAGATAACAGATAAGGAAAAATATTTTTATTAATATTTTTTCTCATTTATTCTTTTGTCTGATGATGGTGATGATGTTGTTGCCGAAACGTCACACACTAATAAATTATTTGGATTAGGTCTTATTTTCTTTTATTATAATCTATAATCCAAATAGTGCTTTATCATATATATATATAACCTCCTAAAAAATTGAACACACTATAATGTAACTTTTCTTTTCAAATCCTGGTCATCATTCCATCTCAAATTACCGGAAGGTTTCAGCTCCCTGGTTTACAAGATAATTTGAACCTAACCAAACCTTTTGCTTAACATTTTCCTCTAGATTAGGGTTGACAAACCAGGGAGCTAGTCCCAACACTCTCCCCAAATTAGCCATCTTTGATTCAACCCCAAAGTTTGAATTAAATAAGATAATTTGAAAAAAAGGAATTTTTGTTAGGATTTAAAAAAAAAGCATATCCTGACCACTCTCACATGAGCATTTTTAAATGGCAGAGCACCATCTAGTGGAACAAAAATCAACTAAACGTTGATTTAACTTGTTCCATGATATTTGGCCAACCCAATTTATATATATATATATATATATATCATTTTTGGTTATACTAAATTGTATTGGAAAGGACAAGGATCCCTGTTCAGAGAACAAGAAGAGTTCTTGAACTTCTTTATGAGCACGACCTCCAAGATCTTGTCTAATTTTTTTTTTTTTTTACTTATCCCTAGTACACGTGGTACAGGCCATGATAATCATGGTGGGTAGTTAGCGACTGCTTTTTTTTACTGTAAGTGCACCACATGTCTACACATGTGAAAGCAGTTCGATTTTGCACTTACAAATGTGCCAGAGCCCCGTTTGATTATTTGCACTCGCTGGTGGGATTTGGACTTTTGCAAGAATCGGGAGGCCATTGAAGCATTTTTTTTTTAACAGAAAAAGTGTCCAATGCGGGAATCGAACCCGGGTCGTAGTGGTCGAAAACCAAACGGTTTAACCAGCCTTCCACCGACCCCCCTTGTCTAATTTACTTATCCTTTTATTGTCTAATTTAGACTAATAAAAGGATAAGTAAAAAAATAATAAAACTTTTGGTAGTTGGAACTAAGTGATAAACAGAACAATTTTGTTGTTGTGCTATGCTTGTGTTAGTGTGTAATAATGAAATTGTTTCCCTGAAATAATATACATGTAGTATCACAGGTTATGGTGGGTTCTGACTGCTTGTACTGTAAGTACACCGCATTTCTATACACTTAGTATTTGGTCAATGTGTGTGTAGAGGGTTGGAACTGCTTGTAATAATTATAAAAATAATAAATAAACACACCATTGACACAGTATCATCCCTCCAAGCAGAATTAAACTCTATCAATATACTACACATATATATATATATATTATATGTATATTAATATTTATTCTGATAGATGGCGCAAGCCATCAGCAACTTTCAGCTGCATGATAAGAAGATGCATTTTTCTTTATATCTATATAAGTTTAATATTGGTAATATTTATCAGCCTAGCTTACGACAAGGCATTATAGATTATAAACACAGGTAATAAGACCAAATCCAAATAAATAAATAGTGTGTGACGTTTCGGTAACAACACTGTTACTGAAACATCACACATTATTTATATACAGTAAAACCCCGCTAAGACGAACCATGGATATAACGAACCTTCCCTTATAACGAACCCATCGAAAATCCCAATTCCATTCCATTAAAATTACCATCGTTATAACGAACTTTTCACTTTTCAAACTAGCGAACTATCGCTATAACGAACCCAATTTTGGTCCCAAAATATTAAATTCTATCAAAAATACCATGCTTATAACGAACTTTTATTTTTAATTCTAAAATTCCAAAATTATAATTTTCAAAACTAATTAAAATTTTGTGTGAGCTCTAGCTCACAGATCGCAATTCAAAACAAAGAATTTAGCGACATTGGGTGTTTTTATTTACGTTCTATTTTTATACTGCGCCCTTTTATAAATTTTTCATGCCTTATTGAAAACTAAATTTCTTAACTCTACATTAGGAAAATTCCTTAAAACATCATTTAAATTATTAAAACCAGTTTTAAAAGATAATGGAAGTGCCAAAGAAAAAGTCGCTCGTACCAAGATATCACTTGAAAAGAAATTAACCATCATAAAAGCTATTGAGAGTGGTACATCGCAAGCGGAACTTCGGAAGAAAATGAAAATGAGCAAAAGTAGCATTTCTACGATATGGGGCAAAAAAGAAGACTATATAAAAAAAAAAATGCTACAAAGAGGAATCAATCCCAACTATTGCCGCTATCGTCAGTGTCATTATCCACTTTTAGAAGCCTTGTATACGTGGTTAGTACAAGTTAGGCTTCATTTAAAAAAATGAAGATTTCTTTGCTAGATATGAAACCAAATTTTTGAGGAATATGTTAAAGCAGAAAAAAATAACAGACTTTTTCAAGTAAGCCTTTGTATCCTATATTGTAATATAATATTTATTTATATAAAATGTATTGTTATACCTTTTAAAATATTATTAATAAAGTTTTTATTTAATTTTTATATATAAGGTATACTTTTCTTGGATTTTTTTGACATATGGGGGGCAGGTTGCATTTATACTAATTAAATTATCAGAGGAACTGATCAAAAAGGCAATATTTTCACATGATTTTGTTTTTATTTTAATATACAGCTTTAATATATAGAAATAGGTTAATTTAGGGGGAAAAAAGCAGCCAATATTAAGAGGTAGCCTTTTTTTTTTTTTTTTTTTTTCGCATGCCCTTTAATTATATCTTCAAAAAAAATTTAAATACCCAAACCGTGGCTATAGTGAACCAAAAGTCCCGTCCCAATGGGGTTCACTATAGAGGGGTTTTACTGTATTTGGATTTGGGCTTATTACCTTGTATTTTCAGCCTAACTTACTACAGTAATCCCTCGTTAAGACGAACTCAACGGGAGAACGAAATACCCTTTTCGTCTTAAAAGAATATATACCGAATTCGTATAAACCGAATTCGTTTTAGAGGAATTGAATTCGTGGTATCCGGGGGTTGTACTTATGTACTACTGATGAGTAAGAAAACTACATTTCTGAGGAATAACGAGTAAATTTATTTGAAAACAATATTAATGAAAATATTTTATAATTTTAAGGAACAACAATTATGTATATGTATGTACATAAAGTATTTTATTTTAAAAGACAATATGGATAATATAATCACAATGTAAGGCAATAACATGTGAATATAAGTTTATTTTAAAACACAAATAAAAAAGAACAACAAAAGAAACAACTTACATAATATACTTGGTACATACAATGTTTATGTGTATGCAGCATATGCAGTATGCATAGAGTATCCTATATCTGGGTTTTTTCTGCAGGCTTCAGAAAGTCTGTTATAGTTTTTTGGTGGTATTTGATTGGGCACTGTTTCAGACACTCCCTTCTTATTTTATCCAGGTCATCTTCAAAATGAACATCAATATCCGCAGAGGTTTTGGACAGCTTCTGGAGGGTTTCGAGGGCCGCGATTACTTCCCCTCTAGTAGGCATCATTATCCCTTCTTTCACCTCATCGTCTTCTGTTTCTTCTTCTTCTTTCTTCTTTTCTTCTAATTCGGGTGAACCACAAATTTCCAACCCTTCATCCAGGGCACATACTCCAGGAAAGTCAAAGTCTCAGCTGGGTTTGTAGCTAAAAGGAGTTTGGTCCATTCTTCAGGCTCATCAAGCATTGTTTCTGGAAGTGAAAACGAATCAGCTGTTTTTTCCACACCCAATGAGACACTTATTTCTTTAGCCTTTTCTTTGACAAGTGCGCCGGATACAGGAATATTATTTTGTCTACTTTTTTAAAACCATTTTAAAAGCTCATCTTCCACGTCTTGATGGGATGCTTTTCGAAGTCGTTTCGAAGAGCTCGAAGACCCTGAGGCAACAGCCGCATTTATTTTTTCTTTGTTTTTTAGAATGGTTGATAATGTGGATTTCGCAATTTGAAAATTTTCGGCAATTTGCGACTTAGATAACACTCCACGTGCAACTTCGTCCAAAATTTTCCTTTTTAAGGCAAGATCAATGGCGCTTTTTTTTCGCGGTTTAGATGACATGTTTATGTAGGTTTTTTTATGGAAGCTCAAACAATTCACACTTCGATTATTTAGAATTTAATAATTTTTATTTCAAGCGCATTATTTTATAATACAATCAATTAGTCGGTTATAAAAAAGATATAACAAATAGAAATAAGTCATTTTTCTTCTGAGAGCTTGATTTACACAGATTATTATTCACAGAATATATTTTTATTATTTATATTACATATTATAACATATTAGAATTCATTTTAACCGATTGATTAGTTCTGCTGGGGGCTAAATTTAATTCGTATTTCGTCATAACCGAATATTTCGTCTTAACCGGCAAAATCTCTTTGGAAAGCATTGAAATTTAACGGGGGAAAAGAAACGGTTCGCGCAAACCGAGAGTTCGTATAATCCGAGTTCGTGATAACGAGGGATTTCTGTATTTGGATCTGCATTTGTTGTCTGTGCAAGAGCACAAAAATAAAATATTTTACTAAGCAAGGTATTGTTGCAGGAGCTATCTAACCTGGGCAGACTGAAGGAGACCATGTCACGTAGCAGTCAGCTCACTGCCGGCATGTGCAACATCCTGAGCTCTTTCGATGCGCGGCTCTCACGATTGGAGCAGTCAGTCATTCCCCCTCTACACCCAGACTGGCAACCTCCAGCTCAAACAAGAGAGTATCCTTTACTTGTACTCTGCCAATGTCCATGTACTTTGCCAGTGGTGTCTTCTAGTGAGACTGTCTTCTCATTGAGTATGTTCTACTGTACTATTCTTGTAGTACACATCTTCTTCTTCTTTCTTATCTCCACTCAATCATATTAGGGTATCAAGCTTTTAGAGCTTGAGACTTGACAACAAGACAAACAAACTTGTCATTAAGACTGGGAGCACTACTCAGTAGCAGGCCGACTTAGCTCCAAAAGAAATGGCCGCCTCTGACATGAGGAACAGACCCTATGTGCAGCCGCTCCTAACATGGAGTACAAACGCTGCTCATCCTGTATCCCTGGATTAGGAGCCCTTACAGGGTACTGTAGGGTACAGCCAGGCCAGCTGAGCCTAGGTTTTTTAGCAAGCTTGTTACTGCTCCCCCTCCTCCTTTTTCATCCGGGCTTGGGACCGGCAAAGGCGGAGTTTGTAGTACACATTATTGACTGTATTGACATTTATGAGCTCTACTCATCCCCAACAGACACCATCAACAAGCTCTACAAGCTTGATACCTAATATGATTGAGTGGAGATAAGAAAGAAGGATTCAGGTAATGGCATTGTCTTGTCCATGAAGCAGGTCAAATCAATCCATGTACTCTGTGTACAATCTTGGCTAAGACATTGATGAGCTCTACTCATCCCTAGCAGACACCATCAAAAGTCTCAAGTTCAAGCTCTACAAGCTTGATATCCTAATATGATTGAGTGGATATAAGAAAGAAGAAGGATTCAGGTAATGGCATTGTCTTGTCCATGAAGCAGGTCAAATCAATCCATGTACTCTGTGTACAATCTTGGCTAAGACATTGATGAGCTCTACTCATCCCTAGCAGACACCATCAAAAGTAAAGTAAAGCTCTACAAGCTTGATACCTAATATGATTGAGTGGAGATAAGAAAGAAGAAGGATTCAGGTAATGGCATTGTCTTGCCCATGAAGCAGGTCAAATCAATCCATGTACTCTGTGTACAATCTTGGCTAAGACATTGATGAGCTCTGCTCATCCCCAACAGGACACCATCAACAAGCTCTACAAGCTTGATACCTAATATGATTGAGTGGAGATAAGAAAGAAGAAGGATTCAGGTAATGACATTGTCTTGTCCATGAAGTGGGTCAAATCAATCCATGTACTCTGTGTACAATCTTGGCTAAAACATTGATGAGCTCTGCTCATCCCAACAGACACCATCAACAAGCTCTACAAGCTTGATACCCTAATATGATTGAGTGGAGATAAGAAAGAAGAAGATTCAGGTAATGGCATTGTCTTGTCCATGAAGCAGGTCAAATCAATCCATGTACTCTGTGTACAATCTTGGCTAAGACATTGATGAGCTCTATTCATCCCTAGCAGACACCATCAAAAGTCAAGTTCAAGCTCTACAAGCTTGATACCTAATATGATTGAGTGGAGATAAGAAAGAAGAAGGATTCAGGTAATGGCATTGTCTTGTCCATGAAGCAGGTCAAATCAATCCATGTACTCTGTGTACAATCTTGGCCAGGTGTTCTGTCAGGTCCTATTCTAACAAGGTTTGAGAAACTTCCTATGTATAGAATACAGAAACTTTATCCAATTCCTGGCAGGATTGATATTTCCTCCAAATTTCTCTGTCTATCACCATTCTGTAGGTGATAGGGATGATAACGAGATATGTTTGATGTATTGCCAGAATTGTGGACTGAACCTCCATGAGAGGACATTCACCAGGGGAAACCTCTCTACAAAGGACAGTTTTCATCACCAAAATTATACCATTTTTACTATTTAGCAGCTCTCCAGTAAGAAGACACCTCTCCTTAAAGGGACACCTTAGCTCTGCAACTAGGTGTTGTCCTTTACAGAGTGATTTTTACTGTAAAATAAACGGATCGTCAAGGTTTTAAGTTTGAGGTTTTGTGTCATTCTAGTTCTCTCTAAAGGACAGTTTGGCTCTGCAACTAGGTGTTGTCTTTTACAGGAAGGTTCTACTGTAAAAGAAAGGGATTGTTAAGGTTTTAAATTTGAGGTTTTATATCACAGTGTAGTTCTAGAGAAACTGTTCCTTGACACCACGGACCACCAGACATCGAGAAGACCATCGAGAGCCTGGATTACTTCATCCAGTTCTACAACGTCAGCAAGGATGTGGAACAGGTCATCAGGGAAGGGTGAGTGCAGCTTTCACTACAAAGATCTACCGTGGTTATGCAACTCAAGAATTGTTGGTGTTTTTTGGGGGTAAAAAAGAGAAAATGTTACTTAAATATATTTTTAATGTTATCTTTATGCATAAAAACTACAAAAGTAAAATTTAAGAATTAAGAAGAGAAAAAAAAAAAGAATCAAGAAGACACTAACTCAGTTGCCAATTGTTAATCATCATATGCTAGCTAATGTTATCATCATCAATTTATATTTATTCATATATCTATATAATTTATTTACATAGAGAAAAATTCTTTGAATTAATATACCTAACAAGAATCTGGTGTGTGTCGATTTAATAGTCCAGCGATGACCCAGAAAAGTATTTCAAAGTTAGTGTTTTATTGATATTACACTTTAGCTACATTTTTATAGGAAGTTGATAAAGGAAGACAAAAGGAAAACACCTTAGAATGTCTATTGGGTTCTCGTTGACTTCCGTCGATCTGCCACACAGTGGAAGTCATTTCCAGGCCCCACTTGTATGTTTGCCGTGGTCTGTCATCCCAACAGGCTGGAAGGAAGTCTCTCGGCTACCACAAATCTATAGTCAAAATGGAGTCGTCTCTGGAAGATCTAGAGAGATACAAAAGAATTCTCAAATCCCTTCAGCTTGCTAGATGGCGTTGCAACTTGAAAGTCAATCTTCAGTACAAATGGATGAATTTCATTCCTCCTTCATTGTGTATTAAAGATCCAGTTAAAAGTCAATTTTCCCCAAAATTATTTAGTCAACTCATTGGTGGGATGAGGACTGTGCTGCCATCTATCAGCATAAATATAAACTAATCATTTATATAGTGGTTACCATACATAAATATTTATTAAATAGTGATTTTTAATAAGCACTCTTAATCTGAATTGATTATAATTCAATACTCACTATTCCAATATACAAATCCCCACCAAAGTACGCCCATGGACAAAATTTAAGGAATTGGAAAGTCTTTGATGTCGTCAGTCATCTATATATTTTTTTTTTCAAGGAAACATAGGTTATTTTGTTTACACTTGGTACACAGGGGGTCGGTGGAAGGCTGGTTAAAACCCTTTGGTTTTCGACCACTACGACCCGGGTTCGATTCCCGCATTGGACACTTTTTTCTGTTTGAAAAAAAAAAATGCTCCAATGGCCCCCGATTCTTGCAAAAGTCCAACCCCACCAGCGAGTGCAAGTAACCAAACGGGGCTCTGGCACATTTGTAAGTGCAAAGTCGAACTGCTTTCACATGTGTAGACATGTGGTGCGCTTACAGTAAAAAGCAGTCGCTAACTACCCACCATGATTATCATGGCCTGTACCACGTGTACTAGGGATAAGAAAAAAAAAAAAAACACTTGGTTTTCTCTTGTGTATTCAATAAAGGTCACTGTAATATATTTCAGAGGTATTGTCTGAATCATGGTACAACTTCCTTAAGTTTTGTCTATGAGTGTATTAGTTTTAAATGATCAGCCATTTTAGTCTTTCTACCAATATATATCTCTGACTTTCTCTTTTTACACACCTCTCACTCTGAGATTCACTGCCAGAATGAGCCATGTTGTTGTTGTTGTTCAGGCCCTCGGGCAACATCGAAAGCTACCTCCACAACATGAACAGGCTCAGCGACGCCCTCAAGTTCTTCTCCAAGAACAATCCTAACTCCCCTGAAAATGAAAATCTGGTGAGTGGCTTGCTTCTTTCTGATCTCTCTTTCCTTCAGATGTTTCTTATTTCTTTTTTTTAAATATTTTTATTGATCCCTGGTACATGTGGTACAGACCATACTAATCATGGTGGATGGTTGTTGTCAAATTGCTTTTACAGGGGGTCGATGGAAGGATGGTCTAAAACCGTTGGTTTTCGACCGCTATGACCCAGGTTCGATTCCTGCATTGGGCACTTTTTTTCTGTTTTTAAAAAAAAAATGCTCCAATGGCTCCCGATTCTTTTAAAAGTCCAACCCCACCAGTGAGTGCAAGTAACCAAACGGGGCTCTGGCACATTTGTAAGTGCAAAGTCAAACTGCTTTTCACATGTGTAGACATGTGGTGTACTTACAGTAAAAGCAGTCGCCTACTTCTACCCACCATGATTATCATGGCCTGTACCACGTGTACTAGGGATAAGGAAAAAAAAATTGCTTTTCCTGCAAGTTCACCACATGTCTACACATGTAGAAATATGTTTGACTTTTACACTTATAAGTGTGCCCCAGCATCTCTGTTTTGGTTACTTGTATTCGCTGGTGGGGTGTTGGATTTTTGCAAGAATCAGAGACCATCAAAGCAATTTTTTAATTAGAAAAAAAAAAAAAGGACCAAATGTGGATTTGATCCCAGGTTATAGTGGTTGAAAACCAATGGTTTAGACCATTCGTCCACTGATCCCCTGATCTTGAAAATGGAACTATTCGGTGGTTTGTGCCCCGTTGTGATTTCTAGAACCACAGTAGAAATTATAAAAATTATAATGGCCTGTACCATGTGTACTTGGGATAATCATTTAAAAAAATATATAAAATATTGAGATTAAGAGAGAAATTATTATATTTGCTTGTTGTTTTTTGTACAAGAACATTATGTCAATGGTTTGTAGTCATGGAAAGAATAATAAAAACACTTTACAGTAAAGAAGACGGTAAAAGAACAAGCCAGCAAGGACAACTCACCCCTTGATCGAGCTCTGTAGAGTACTGGCCCTGATGTCCACTCTATGAGAGGACAATTCTGTTAGAGGACACCTCTTTACAAAGGACAGTTTTTCATCCCCAAAATTACCATTTGTACTAATTAGCAGCTCTCCAGTAAGAGGACATCTCTCTCTAAGTGACACTCTGTCTCTACAACTAGGTGTTGTTCTTTAGAGATAGCCGACCCTAAACACAAGGTAATAAGACCAAATCCAAATAAATAAATAGTGTGTGACGTTTCAGTAACAGCATTGTTACCATCTTCAGACAAAAGTATTATTTATTTGGATTTGGTCTTATTACCTTGTGTTTATATCTATAATGACAAACACACACACACAAAAACCTTTATTAAGACACACAGGTCTTACAGAGGATTCTCCTTGGGGTTGCAAGACGGAGAAACCCATGAAAGTGATAAATATACAAAGGGGTAAAAATGGAGTTATAATCTATAATCCAAATTGTGCCTTATCATAGGTGACCCATTTATATAGAAGGCATACTCTATATTGACAATAATTCTGTGACAGACCTCCCTGTTTGAAGCTGGCACTACTGCGTTGAGCAAGGAATTCCGCAACCTCCTGACTCGCTATAGCAAGCCAGTACCTCCCATCCTTATACTGGATGCTCTCAACGTGGAGGATGGTAGGTTCACTCACTTCTATCTCTTTGACATCTTTGTTTGGTCATAGCCTGGGGTATAGGATGGTTATTGTTGAATATTATATATGTAGAGTGGCATCCCACACTTGTACTGTTCCAGAAGAAGAGGAAAAGATCCCCATTGAGCAACTGCCAGCCAATGGCATCGCAGATCTCATCACCATTGCCAACTGGCTGCGACTCAACAAGAACGACGACTTTGTCACTGTTTACTCCACCATCAGGGCCAGTACTCTACAGAGCTCGATCAAGGGGTGAGTTGTCCTTGCTGGCTTGTTCTTTTACTCTCTTCTTTACTAACACAAGGTAATAAGACCAAATCCAAATAAATAGTGTGTGACGTTTCGGTAACATCATTGTTACCATCTTCAGACAAAAGTACTGATGATCGTAACAACGCTGTTACCGAAACATCGCACACGATTTATTTGGATTTGGTCTTATTACCTTGTGTTTATAATCTATAATCCAAATTGTGTCTTATCATGTCTTCTTTACTGTTTTAGTGGATTACTTAATAAAAGACTGGCTGGTTTCCTATAGGATTTTCAAGTTATAAGACTAGCTGTATAAATGGAAAGTCTATGATGTCACCAGTCGTCAATTTTTTTTTTTAAGGAGACAGAGGCAATTTTGTTTACACTTGGTTATCTCGTGTGTCTTCAATAAAGTTCACTGTAATATCTTTCAGAGCTATTGTCATAATCCTGATATACATGCTTAAAAGGTACAACTTCCTTAAGTTTTGTCCATGAGTGTATATTGACATTGTGTGTCTTCAATAAAGGTTACTGTAATATCTTTCAGAGCTATTGTCATAATCCTGATATACATGCTAAAAGGTACAACTTCCTTAAGTTTTGTTCCCATGAGTGTATATTGACATTATGTGTCTTCAATAAAGGTCACTGTAATATCTTTCAGAATTATTATCTGAAACCTGATATACATGCTAAAAGGTACAACTTGTTCAAGTTTTGTTCATGAGTATACATTGACATTATGTGTCTTCAATAAAGGTCACTGTAATATCTTTCAGGGTTATTGTTTGAATCCTGATATACATGCTGAAAGGTACAACTTCCGTAAGTTTTGTCTATGAGTGTAAGAGGTCTGTATATATTATACAAGAGGTGTGTAAGAGATCTGTATATATAATGATGGGGGGAAAAGAAGTTGATTTGAAAAAAAGTTGCATAACTTTTCCATGATGAGACTAAAACATTGATATTTGACTGAGCAATGTTATCCTGTGCTACAGGTGCGCCCATCGGTTTTATAAAACAATTAAGCAATTTACTTAATAATAACGGATCCTCATGGCTTACTTATTGTAATGATCCTGATTCACTAAGGAATGCTATCCCTGGAATATTAAGAACTGCGATAGAGCAAACAATACAAAACGACCTAACAAGAATAACCCAATCAAAGTTATATTCCCACTATAGAGACATATATACAACCTTTACCACCGAAGAATACTTCTTAACTGAACTCCCTTTTCCTATCATCAGATTAATTGCACAATTTAGAACCCTTTCAATTTTTTTCAGAGAACATCATTTGATTGTATTGAGGCGTGAAGACCTGAAATGCACTTTCTGTGGATCAGGAATAACAACGGAGATGTTGCATTACTTATTTGACTGTGCTGCTCTGTCTGAGGAAAGACGAAAACTAAATGATAAAACGGGGCAACTTTGTCCTTCATTTCCGGCACTGATTAATGAAATATCAAAGAATAGGTATATAGCGATGGCGATATTTGGATTCCACAAGACTATATCCCGGAAAAAGGCCTCACAGTGTTCTCCCTATCCCTTGTGAACTGGCGAATCTTGTATAGGGCGAGTGGCCCTAAATAAAGGCTTTTTGTTGTTGTTGACTGAGCAATGTTCCCCAGCTAACTGACTACAATTGTGTTGTGGCAGGTTGAAGGACCATCACAAGTCTTCCAGTGGGGGCAGTTACAGCCATCCTTCCCCCCTCGTGGTGAGTTGTGGTGTTCCCCCCTCTGTAGTCAGTGTGAGGGCTCTTTAATCTAGACTTGTTCATCGCAAGGTAATAAGACCATATCTCCAAATAAATAAATAGTGCATGATTTTAATAGCATTGACAAGCATCAGACAAAAGTACTAAAAAAATCACATTTTGTCTGTTGATGCTAACAAGGCTGTTATAAAAACATCACACACACTGTTTGTTTATTTGGATTTGGGTCTT